>JABUQX010016261.1:12500-17500 GCA_015478945.1 Trachelipus rathkii | reverse complement strand
TACTATGAAGATCTGCTAAATGTAGAATACAGAGAACAAGAGGAAGAAGCTGTAGATCAGACGAGGGAGGAGGAAGAGGAGGAGGAAGGCGGAGAGATAACGGTAGAAGAATATGAGGAGGCTATAAAAAGGATGAAGAAGGGTAAAGCCCCAGGAGAGGATGGAGTGGCTGTGGAGTTGGTGGTGGAGGGAGGAGAGGAGCTGAGAGGGAGAATCATCAGTTTGATGAACAAGTGTTGGAGAGAGGGAAAGGTGCCGGAAAGGTGGGGCAAAGCAATAATAATACCGATATATAAAGGTAAAGGAGATGCAGGAAGCTGTAATAATTATAGAGGCATTTCACTGATGGACCATCTGGCGAAAATATACGAAAGAATATTGGAGAGGAGGCTGAGAGAGAAGGTAGAGCCAAGACTCGGAGAAGAACAGTACGAGTATAGAGGAAGAGGAACGACGGACCTCTTATTCACACTAAGAATGGTTTCGGAGAAGATGCTGGAATATGGCAAGAGATTCTTTGTAGCGTTCATCGACCTGCAAAAGGCATTTGATTCGGTGCCAAGGAAAAAGCTCTGGAGAGCTATGGAGAGGAATTATGGAGTGAGGGGTAGATTAAAGAAGGCAATAGAAAGTATGTATGAGAAATGCAGTTGTAATGTTAGAACTGAGTGCGAGAACGATAGATGGTTTGAGGTGAAAACAGGAGTGAAGCAGGGGAGTGTTTTATCTCCACTGCTGTTTATATTATATTTAGACGTGGTGATAAGGAAAGTGAGGGAGAGACTGGGAGAATTTGAACTGCAGGGTTGTGGAGTCGGTTCAAAATTTTCCGTGTTGGAGCGAGAGAGAGGAGACGATTCGAGAGGTGGTGGAGTTGTTTACGGAGGAGTTGGAGGAAGCAGGGATGAGGATGAACGTACAGAAGACAGAGATATTAACAATACCGGGAGGAAATGAGGAGGGATGGAGGATGGTGGTTGATGAGGGGAGAGGTGAAGCGCGTAAAATACCTGCAATATATCTCGGAGGATGTTTTTAGCAGAAGGGGAGGGAAGGGAGAAAGAGATTACGCGACGAATGGAAAAGTATGGATTATTTATGAACGTTATACCCCATGATGAAAGATAAAAACATCGGAATAGAGGTAAAAGTGATTTTTAACAGTATACGGACTCCGACGCTGCTGTACGGATGCGGAAACATGGACAACAACGAGAAGAGAGGAGAGTAGAATAAAAGCGGCGGAGATGAGGGTATTAAAAACTATGATTGGAAAGAGTAGGAGAGACAGAATTAAGGAATGAAGTAATTAGAGAAAATATAGGGGTGTGAAGAAGATGATACTGAAGATGGATGTGGGAGATTGAGATGGTGGTGACATCTGGAGAGGATGGAGCAGGGACAGAATGCCGAAAGAAGATGAATGGACACCAGAGGGCAGAGGACCAAGGGGAAGACCGAAGAGAGATGGGCGGAGTCGGTGGAGGACTCTCTGGAAAGATGTCAGCTACCAAAATGATTAGTGCTTAAAGAGTAGAGGAAAGTGCACAGAGGGATGTCTGGAAAAAGACGCTTGCGTGGGCTGACAGGATGAAAAATAGCCTTACCTGGCGAGAGAAAAAAAAAAAAAAAAAAAAAAAAAAAGATATGTATATATATATATATATATATATATATATATATATAATATATATATATATATATATATATATAATATATATAATATATATAACTATATTATATATATATATATAGATATATATATAATAATGCGTGTGCATTGTTAAAAAAGATTTTTTAACAATATTTTTGCTTAATTAATTTTTTGTTATTCTTATAACAAAAACTAAAATGAATGCATTAGTTTAATTATAATTTTTAAATTTTGCATATTAAATTATATATATATTATATATATATATATATTATATATATATATATAATATATATATTATATATAATATATATATATATATATATATATATATATATATATAATATACTATAATATATATATATATAAATTATATTATATATATATATAATATATAAGTATATATATATATATATATATATATATAATATAGTATATATTATATAGTATATAATATATATATATAGTATATTATATATATATATATAGAATATAATATATATATATATATAGCTATATATATTATTTGTAAATATATAATAAAATAGTATATATATATATATATTTAATATATAATTATATATAATATATATATATATATATAGTATATATATATATATATATACTATATTATATCTAAGTATATATATATATAGTATATAATATATTAAATGGTAACATCAATATGACTTTTTTTTGGTAAACCACTTTTAGGGTTAGGTAGGTAAATAGATTAGGTTAGGTTTTAAAATAGGTTAAGTAGGGTAAGTTAGTTAGGTCAAGTAGGTTAGGTTAGGTATAGTTAGGTTAGGTTTAGGTAGGTTAGGTGTAGTAAGACGTCTAGTTTAGAGTCATTTGTTTTGTCACTAATCTAATAATTCTATCACATAGAAATTTTTTCTAAGAAAAAATTCCTTATACCTAATCTATGAAAAAGAATTGTATCTCTAAATTTATCGGAACTTTTACTTCTTTTTTTTTTTTTTTACTCAAAACTATTCCCACTCACGGGCGAAGCCCTATTCAAGGAGGAGGTGTTACACGCCTCAGAAGTACACAATCTAACGCAGATTACGCAGATGAGCACAGATGCAGGTTTTGAAATGCGGGAAGATTAAATTCAGTAGGAAACACAGAAGATGGAAGAGAATTCCACAGAAACAGAAGTGGCTGGAAAGAGGAGGCACCGCATGCGAAACTAGCCTTGGGGTTGCCAAATATCCAACACAAAAATTCATGCGCAGACACAGCACCCCTTGTTGCTACGAGGACGTCGTAAAGTTGGAGGACGCGAGTGACAAGTTCCCTCGAGCACCTGCCGCTGCGGTACCTATATAAAAGAGAAAGCACCCAACATCGCGCCCGCAAGACTAGAAGGGTCAAGTGAGTGGAAAGTACAGAAACAGTTTAATAAGTTCTTTTTGTCTTTGACTCGACCCTGTCCAAAAAGCCGGGTGAAACCAGAGCCCCCCCAGATATGAGAACAGTACTCCATACAAGGGCGGATGAGGCCCCTGTATAGCTGAAGCAACTGAGAAGAGGAAAAAAAGACTCGCAGTCTAAACAGAACCCCCAGTTTCTTTGAGGCCGCCCTAGCAACCGTTTGATGTGAGGTTTCCAAGACATTTTTTTGTTTATGTTAAGGCCAAGGATGTTTATATTGTCAACAGGAGAGACGAGAGAACCGTCGAAAGAGATAGGAAAGTTGGAAGGTGTTTAGAGAGGGAAGATTTGTAGAAGTTGAGTTTTTAAAGAATTAAATTTCACAAGGTTGAGACGACCTCACCCGGAAATCCTATCCAGATCAGCGAGAATAGAATCGGAAAGATTAAGACGAGAGGCAATTCTAGAAGTATATGTTTGCTACATTGTTTGCTCATAATCATTAATACATATTTCATACAGATTGTATCTTAACATTTTCTTTTAAAAGAATTAAAAACATACCCTTCCTTCTACGGTCAAAACTACTACTAACCTTACATTTACCCAGAGTTCACTCTGAGTTCTAAGCAGAACGCTGTCAAACGTAAGATAAACAATATACTTTAATTTATTACTTACACAGGCCTGCATTTGATAAAAAAAATTCTGTTCCTGTGGTTTTCTGAAGTGATTCCTAACGAAATTGTCCTCCTAAATTGAAATATGACATTCATTTTGCTCAATCAGGTCTGGTTTTTGAGATACAGCGCACTACTTCTTTTAGAAATTGGGTAATTTTAAGAAAAATTCGTTATTTATATCAAAGTTATTTAATAAATTACAATTACTTGTAAACTAGGAAAAAAATAAATACCAACTCAATTCGACTTTCCTTTAATTAATTTTAAACTTACAGACTACTTATGAGCCTACCCAAGACGTGCAAGAAACTATTTTCCAAGAAACGAAGTCCTTGATGATTTCCATTTGTGAAGCGATGTTGGTTCGTCGCGTTTAAGACACCAGCAATAGTCAGCTAACATGTTGATGTCCCAGCGTCCTTGATATCTTGTTTCCATCGTCTTTATGTCTTGGTGAAATCTTTCACCTTGTTCCTCGCTGTAATCTCCACAGTTTGCGGGAAAATAGTCAAGATTTGAATGGAGAAAATGCATTTTTATCGACATGCGAGCTCCCATTTTTTCGAAGCTTTTCATAAGCTCATTTACATGTGAGATATATTCTGAGCTTCTTTTATTTCCCAGAAAACCGTCAATTACTTTACTAAACGATCGCCATGCATCTTGTTCACTGGCTTCCATATTGGTGTAAAAATGCTTGTCCTTTAACAGAGTTCTAATTTGGGGACCGTCAAATATGCCTGCATGGAGCTTTGCATCACTGATGTGTGGGAATTTTTGCAGTAGATACTTAAAAGCTTGGCCTTCTTTATTCAGTGCTTTGACAAAGTTCTTCATCAGGCCAAGCTTTATATGAAGAGGAGGCAGTAAAACATTTTTGGGAGGGACTAGAGGTTCAGCTACCACGTTGTGGCAGCCAATTTGGAATGTCTCTCGAGCTGGCCAGTTTTTTTGCTTATAGTGAAGACTATCAGCACGGCTATCCCATAGACACATGAAGCAAGGATATTTTGTGTAGCCTCCTTGCATCCCAAGAAGAAGGCACACAACCTGAAAGAAAGGATTAATTCTTAAATACATTAAATGTAGTAAATTAAAATTGAAAACTGTCTTTATGCTTGCATATTGATGTACATGGTTTCTAAGAACTTATATTTTTTTCATAGGTAATTTTTTTAAAAATGAAGATTTATAATGACAAGAAGAAACTGGGAAATATATCTTACCTTGAGATCACCACATATTAACCAGTTGTGGTTAGAGTACTTGATTGTATTAAT
>JABUQX010016260.1:0-26663 GCA_015478945.1 Trachelipus rathkii | reverse complement strand
CGATCCAATTTTTCTGCTTCTTTCCCAAATAAGGATTTCCATAATGTAAATTGATGAACAGAAGAAGGATACCAACTCGGATAATAAAGTTTAAGAATAGATAAGAGAATATCTTTGTATAAATGTTTAAGAACTTTAGAATATCATTCATTTAGAACTATTGTGTTACCTTTATAGGGGAAGTCTATAAGTGATTTCATTTATCTCTCTTAATATGAAATAGACTTATTCATTATATATAGTATATATATATATATAATGTGTATAAGGGTACACTTATTTATCTTCTCTTTTAGTACCATATAACTCCAACTCAAGCAGTTTACTATTCCTGTCCTTTCATATAGGACTTATCAAATAATATGTTTCTAATATAGTTAAATCTCAATAAATACTACATAAATTTAAAAGGTATATAATATAAGGATATTCAATGCTTTTTAATTGTAGCTAGTTTTGTGATTTAGAGCAGGAATATCAGAAGAGCTTTCAGGATACTAGTTTAACAAACAGGACGTTATATACTTCTGCTGTTCCCTTCTTTCACATTAGTGAAGCCCAATAATATTCGTAAACTCCTTAGAAAATCTCATTGATAATGATCTTGCTAAGTAAACTTCTCACAAAGATAATACCGTGATATAAGTACCGCTATAAATATTATGTCACCAAAAAATTTAGTGCATTGAATGCATATCTGAAAGATAAGTAAATTTGTAGTATTTCTCAGAAGATAGAAGGCACATGCGCAGTATACTATACTATCTCCTTTATACAGAAGATTATTATGTAGTCAAGATAAGTAAATAACTCTCTAATCTCAAACATAGTTTAAGTGTTATAATTATTATATGAACATCCTTTAATAGACTCATAAGATGTCATTTAAGTGAAATATTGATACTTTATTCTCCTTTAGAGATAATACGATAGTGTTGGTGAGCTATGTATTAAAGTAATGAACTCTAGGTCTTCTACTATTTTCAGATTTCAAAACTAGTAGAGATAAAGATCTAAAACGAATGAGTTTTATCTAAAGCGTTCCATCCACAGAAAGAAATATGTAACTAAGAGCTTGAATTCTAAATAATTATTGTTTATTATATAATGTGAAATCATATTTTTATGTTGTTAACGAGATATTAAACAGTAATATTAATTACTTCAGTTATAACTAAATAGTGAAGAAACCGTAGAGTATATGAGTATCACACCTCCTTGCAAGAAAACGGGAACTATTGGTAACGAAGAACGTAAGGGTACTCGATAATATATATTCGGTATTACTGTATAATTATCTATATTATTATAATTATCCTCTTGTACCCGCTTGCTTAGAAATAGAAATTTAATAATAGATTCTAATTATATAAGATGTGTTCAGTTGGTAGTTACATATCATATATTTCTCGATATCTATAAGACCGTCATAGAATCTTTGTCTTATTACTCAGATTTCTAATTAATCCCTAGCAAGTTACTTCTAATCTATACTCTACAGAATCACTCTCACGTATATAAGATATAAATACTTCATATCTCACAATAATAGCTTCTAGCAGGGATGATATCTGTAATCTTTATTAGATAAACAATCTTGCTATAAGATAATGGGTGATATAGCAAAAGCGGTATATTATTCGTCACTTATGATGTACTCAGTAATGATACGTTCGTGCTCTCAATGTTGTGTGTTGAGAATTAGATAATGTTCCTATACTCGAAATATTACCCAACTACCTTATAACAACTTTCGTGTTTCCTCTTGAGTTATAATGTACCTCTATAGTAATATGTTATGTATAATATATTTTAGTTAAATAAAAAATATTATTATTATCCCCCCCCAATAGACGCTGATTGAATTAGTATTTCATAAAGTGTGTAGTGATAATCCAAGTAATGTTCACTTAGGATAATGAGCTCAAATATATAGTGCCGTGACTATATTCATCTTATTCATTTCAATAATAATAGATGGAGAAAGAAGAAATTAAATATTGAATTAATATATAATGAAAATAAAAATAATGGACAGAGTTATAATATAGATAGTGAGAATAGGCGCAAAGGGTTTGTATTCAAACGCAGATATACCTATATAAAATGTTTATTTATTAAAATAGTATTATATTTCAATGTATTATTAGAGTCTACACGCAAATACACTAACTAGGTTATTAACGCTCACTATTTACACAAGTTTACAATAACATCATAATATAACTATTTATATATGTATGGTATACTGAAACGCATTATAGTGGTTCCTAATATACTTATATATTTACGTTTAAATATAATAAGTGAAAAAAAGAACAGAAAGTAATTAGTTTGCCTAAACATGAGAATAAGAATGATATAGGTTAATATATAGTTTTTTTATAATAATAGGTGACTCATATGTAAGAAATTATATATACCATAAGAAAAATAGAATATTATTATATATTGATTTAAAAAGCGTTAGATGTTCGTAGTGAGTTAGTCAATACACACACTTACGATAACTCTATTGCCTAGTTTACTCCATATATTAATATATGATTTATGTTAGCCTATATATTTAGTCCTAGTGTATTTTTTTTTTGACGTATTCTGATATATTAATATATTAGTACGGTAATAAGAAGGATATATTAATAGGGAAGATATATAAGAAAAGTTATACTCGTGATAATATAGAGTAAAAGTAAAAATCTTAATTGAGAATATGTTTGAAATTGAAATTATTCTATTATTCTCTTTAAATTTACGAATGTAATTATTTAACTCCCATACTTCTCACTTTCTACATAATAGTTTAATAGAAATTGCAAATTCTTGTCACAAATTCAATTGTCAAATTTATATATACAGGCTATAATATATCTTAATATATGTGCTAATATTTACTAATATATTTCTGCGGAAAAGTTCTATATGAATATGTGGAACTATATAATATAGTTTTTATTACTAGGTTCAAAAGTAGTCATGGAGTGGGTAAGTAATTAATGACGACGACATATTTTATACCCAACAATTATTTATGTGTAGGAAACAATAGCATGTGCTGCTGAAAATATATTGTTAACGTAAAGTATGAATAGTATTTACTCTATATATAATAAGACCACCCATAAACATTTATTATCACTTTTTCATCTACAATTAATTAGTTATAACAAAAGAATTATTATTAAGCACTATAAATTGTAATATATAGAAGTATGATGTATTTTTTTTTTAGTTAATTACGTTTATCACCCATAATTTTGGTTCGTCATTTGGTAAGTGATGAATGAAAAAAAAGCGGAATAGTAGTTCTATATATTACACTTAAGACTCAAAAATTATAATACTAACATATATGTGAATATAACGATATATATTTATAAGAGAGATACACTGAATAGTATAAATTAACTAACTTATAAATAATATAAGTAAAGGATCGATTCTAAGGAGAATCTGATTCACACCTCCCGACCCATGAGTAGTGGGTAAATAGTAAAATATTTCTTATAATAAATATAAAAATCTGTTGTTCACAATATTCTATATAATTTTTATTGATATTAATATTAATACTGCCACAATTGATAAATAATAATAATAATGGCAATAAGCAAATAAATAGATGATAAAACTATAATATAAAATTATAGAGGTTTATATTACTAAAAATATAGGGATTTATTTTAAATATATGATATAGTATATTATAGTCAAATAATAAAAATCAATTACATAATATTAACTGATTCTTCACAATAATTATTGAGAATTATATTGAATGACGCTAAATATCCTGTCTTATATATATATTTCCATACGTGAGTATAATAGTATATAGAACAATACGAAAGTCACGTGGACTTTTATATTCACTGCAAAAGGTATTGTCATCTTCTACTTATCCCTTCCTCTAATATATATACTTATTATAGTACGTTGTTGTTTGATAGAGAGATGATTACCTATGTTGCATAAGGTGAGAAATCCCACGTGACTTCGGATTCGTCTACGCTTGAATAGTATAATAATGAGGAACAACGTTGTGCTTCAACTCTCAATTCTGTAAGATAATTACGTAGTAATATATTGTTTCTATACTATCGATAAAATATTTAAAATATTAATTAATACTTAATGCCCAAATAAATAACTCTAAATATATTATGAGTGTTCGCTATTATGGCTTCATTGACCTAATTATACTTATTTTCAATTGTTGAACGTTTAAATTACATAAATAATGATTAATAGATAATCGATAACACTCACAGATATATATTATCTTAATGAATTAGCTACTTTCACATGAGTAATAATTTTATTTCAATCTAGTATCAATCTTAGAAATCGATTACCCTATTCTTATAAATCTTTAAATGTTATTTATATATATATCTTTACTATAATATAAAAAATCGTTCCAAGTTATTTATTATATATCATATGTTCTATATTTTCCCTTAAAAAGTTACTCTTTAATTAACATTCTTAGAATTTTTTTCATATAGTTCTTTAAAGATAGATTATATTATTCATAGTTCTTATTTTGAAAATATTTAGCTATTATCTTTCATTATGTATAGTGTTTCAATCAAATTTTAATGATTAACATAATACCAACTTATATAATCATTTAGTCTACTTCACGTATTAATATATATATCGCATAACTCACTATAGTATTCCTAATATAATATATTAAATGTTGGTTATGTTAAGGTACCAATCTCACTCAAGCTATATATGGACCTAAATTATAATATAAGTACCAGAAATATTATGATAATATTAATGCAAAAATTAGTAAAATTTAAGCAGCAATATTAGATAAATTATATATATATAAGCTATCAATAATAAATATAATATTATATATTGTCAATTGTGTGTATATGAATAATAATTTTGACAATTTTATTTAAAAACTTTGGAGAAGTGGTATAGATATAATATGATATGGAAGTAAAATAAATAATTCTTAAGCTAGTAGTTTGCGTTTTGCTAAAATTACTTTGCGCTGAATCCTTAACTATATTTACTCATTTTATCTAGTACTCGTTTTTTCAAGCATTATATTTTGCCATTTCTTCTATTCTTTTGTTAAATCGTAAGTAAAAAAAAAAAAAAACACTGAAATTTTTTCGCAAAATTTATATATTTTTGAAAGTTGAAAATATAAAATATGTGTGTGCTACCATACGAAACGCTTTTAAAATAAATAATTAGTGTCGGCTTGTTATAAATTCTTGATGTCAGCTATATTAGCCTTATAACTATATTTAACTCCTCTGCCTAATAAATTATTAACACTAGTCCTTTATTCCACAGATACCGTGATAATAATAAGTATTAAAGTATTCCGAGCAATAATCATGCATTTTGTAATCTTTAGATGTTGAGAAACGGAATAAATGTATTCTGACAGTATGTTATGATACACATATAGTACATTATATAACTCACGAAACTCAAAGCTAGTTATAAAAATAAAGAGTTCTGACTAGTAGTGAAAACTCAGGTTCTCACTAATGTGACCATATCTAATTTAATCAGCCTTCTATTTTTCTAAAGTAATAATTAACTGTTTTGATCACGTCTTGTCCCTCTTATTTATCTGAGTCAGTAATATGAGATAAGAAAATGACCTGATGCTATACTACTGAGCAGTCGCACGCCTAGATTCACTGGAGTGCAATATGTGAAAGACTACATATATAAATATTATTAATCATTTCTGTAACTATGTAATTTAGCTTACCACAGATGAAATGTTGCTTCACTCACCGTCAACGATGTGAGGCGAGAAGGAAAAGCCTTTCGTTAGTAGCTGGTGGAAGTAAAGGGGTAGATGAGTACGTAAAGACTCTCATAGTGCTGACGTACCACCCGACACGCTACGTATCCTAATACGAGACAGCCGCTCCAAACAGCAAACTTGCAGATACCCATCCGCGGCCTGGCTCCGTGAAATCCTCCCTCTCCCCTCAAGAAGCGTCGAACCAGAACTCCCCACGCGTACATCTTCCTCAATCCGAGCTCATTGCACTGTGCCCATACATCCAGGTCTTACTGCTTTCACCTTAGGAGGTTATATTCTTTGTATGTCGACAATCCTTAGTCCACTACACTGATTACGTATATCAATTCCGCTCTGGGTCTGTGTACTTCCGCGTATGGACACCACTTACATCGCGAGAGCCGTACACAGGGAAGAACTAAGACTGTCGTTAACCACTCTCTGATTTCCCTGTCTCCCATTTCTCAATAGTGGTGCTAGACTCACTACAATTGCAATGACGCATGAATAATCAAGCAAAATGTCTCACGACCGTTGAATCCGCTCTGTCTAGCACAGTTTCCCGAGTTTCTCCCACATCACATCCCGCGGTCCCTGCTTCCCACACACCTGGGATTCTCTGCACTCTGCGTGCCGCTTCTCCATCGCTAAAACCCCAACTCAAAGTCTAGCTGGTCGTGAGAGAGCACCGAATTTTCTAGACTCCACAAACCTCATCAAGCTATTATTCACGTGGAGAAACTGAGCCCACTTTTTCTCAGACCCCACGTATGTCCGACACCCATACAACACCGCTGGTACACAATTTTTAAAGCATACTGTATTCTTAACTTTCTGTGGCAGAAAAATCCCCTCTGGCCCCTTCCATGGAATTCTCTCAGGACCGCGCAAAGCTCTCACTCCTTCTCCATACGGTCGGATTCTATCTTATTCTCTCACTTCATTCCCTGCCCGCGGTTAGCCAGGGGAGTGCCATGTCCCTAAATAAAAATTATCTAAAAATTCTTAGTATCCTCTTACCAATATATATACGCCGCCTGAGCTTCTAAACCTCTTAACCACCTTCCCCTTCCTCTCTTTCCTCCCTTCCTCAAACATAAGCACTGTTTTACTCAGATTACCGTGGGGATTTAGTTGTTAAGGCCCCTTTTGTCCTACACATTCTCTGCGAGGGATACTTTCCTCACTCAAGATTACCTCACGCCGCCTCTCCCGACGCTCCTTCCAGCCTCACGCGCCCCCAGCGTGCGCTTGTTCCGTCCCGCACCACACAATATTATGTTCACTTCCCTTCTATCATGTCCCATCCATCAATTACACACCCCCACCCCTCCCTCACATTCTCTAGCAAACACTCTCCCATAAACAAATTGAATAGCCATCGGCGACATTACAACCCCTGCCTCAGTAATCTGTACCACCCCAAACATCGCACTCTCCCCCTCCAAACACTCTCACACACATTCTACGTATGTCCGTATAAAAAGGCGCCTAATACCTCTTTCCTAATTTACCCCCACACTCATTTTTCAGTCCAAACACCCTCCATAAATTCCCCCTTGGCTCGTAACTCACTCTCCAAATCATAAGGCTTTCTCTAAGTCTAAGAAAGCACCCATACATTTTCCCTTCTCCTCTGGCTTATCTTTTCTCCACCAGCATTCCTTTAGTGTTAGAAACACTTGACTCCACAACACACCCTCTTCCCTACGTCTAAATCCTCCATATGGTCATTCCAGACCATGTACTCCACTCTCCCGTTAAACACTCTCACTTCTTCATCAAGTGATTCTCCGAGTACACTTTCCCTACACAGCAAATTCTGAAAATGAAGAAACATATACCTACTATAATTACCACATTCCATCCTATACCCCCTTCCCTTTACAGGACTGGTTTATATGGTTGGAGTCGAAAACAAATCCGATTTAGATCTTTTCATCCTCTATCTCTTTGTGTAAACACATGGATTCCACGCTCGTAGCCAAGAATTTCTGAGCGCAGGCCAAATATTACTCAGTATTTATTACGAAACCAGCATTACTTATCTCACATTCAAATTTTTCCACGTTTTCTACCAGCGAGTTCAACTATCGAACACTCCCATATCGTCTAATGACAGATTATCTCTTGTGATTCTTCTGACACCCTAGTGTTTCTAAACCCAGAAGGAAGGCTTCGTATGCGGCGATAGCGTCCTTTTTTCTTTTGTCACTGTGTCTACTATCATTTCTCTCACCTACAGATTGAATAATCTCTCGCCCATACCATTGTTTGGACAATTAATGTTTTTTTCGAGTCCCTATCCTCGCTCCTCCTGCTGTCTTCCAGACCACCGTCTATTCACCACAAGACACTTACAATCGCTGTTGTGAAGCAGAATGATGTCACGGTGTCGGATTCGCTCCCTTGTCATACCGGCACGAGCGACACTTCATACAGTCACAGATATAATCCAACCCGTATATAAATATCCGCTAGTCACTCCGACGATTACTCTTGTACTTCAACTCCACTCCTTTCTCTCCTCCCTATCCAGATTCCCTCACCTTTGCTCTATCTCCTATAGAATCACTCATCACACTTCTCACAACCCTGTCCGTATCTTATCCTCTCTTCTCTTATTACAATTTGTTAGGCGTTTCGTTTCAGAAAAAACATACAATTCGCTCTCGCGACAGGACCCTTCAGAAAATATCTACCGTCGAAATCTAGTATATACCGTCACACGCTATTCGTCCAATTAGTGATACATTGACTCTATCGAAAAGTGGCCCTCTCATCCGCACCAAATCTTCATAGCTATACCTCCTATTAAACGAAACTCTCAGTGAATATATCCTCAACCTAACGCTGTGTCCCTCTCTTTCTAACTTATCCACCGAATCGTCATATTACACATAGCCATCGCTAACATGCTTTCTCGAAATTTACTTCAATCTACCCCTACAAATAGCAATGCTCTTCCTCCATTTCTCCATCCACTTTCTCCAGATGTGCGCCGATTCCTTTTCTTCTCATTGCATAAATGTGATTGGTGCATAACTTGCACACACTCGACATCGGCGTTATTTACACCCGTATGCAAGTTACCTCTCCTATAGTCTTCCTTCTCTAGTTACCTCACCGTGCCTCTCCTCCTCAAACATTTCTTCAACTATCGTCCCTCGAGAGCGTACCATTCACCTCACCCGCTACATTCCTTGAGCCTCTGCTACGTGTCTCCTTCCTCCACCTAGTGTTATACCAAAACGCTGCTGCGGTCAATAACTCTCCCTACAATCGACGTGTCGATGCTCCGACAAAATATTTCAAATACCCACCCTCTCTGGTAGAAAGAGTACTGTAACAATAACTCGATCCTACGTGATATCTTGTTCCTCCCCTATGTACTTGCAAACTGATCCGACATTCTTTTACGTATCTTTCTCTACCACCACTCGTCTATTGGTTGTAAGAAAGTAGTCCTCTAGGCAACACCAAATAGTGATTCACGTGATGTGTGAGAAGATACTCGCTCCTCCGCACCCACAGTGCTAAAGTGACCATTTTTAATCATTCTCTTTAACTCTACATCTGGCGCTCCCACCTACGCACTACGCCTGCCTACTATTTCCTACTACCTCGTACAAAGATGTAACCAAGTCACAATATACTGCCATCCCCTCACCGTATCGTCACTCATAACAATCTCCTCCATGTTAATACTAATTTGATGGATCTCACGTTTTTGTAAAATCAACGATAATCTGCCCACGTATCATTCTTCTGTTGTTACAGCACACATGACTCTGATACTTCATACGCAAACTTTAGCGAATCCATTGAAAACAGATTCGCTAGCGTAAGGTCCTCCCCACGGTACCCCAACATGTTATAAAGTTGACCTGTACTAACAATGACTCCGGTTCCTAACCTCTGGCTCGTCCCCCTCGCATGCCCAATCCACAACTCCTTACACGACAACCTCATGTTCCCACAAGTATGAATCATTATTATTGTCTATCATTTGACCCCAAACTTTCGAACCTCCGCCAACACTCATTACTCAAAAACATCACTCCGAGAGATAAGACTCTCTTCTACAACTTCTCTATCGGCCCTCCCTCACGATCACAACTCGACTGGTGGCTATCATGCAAACATCAATAATTACAATAAGTTAGACCGCAACTGAGTTTCCCACCCTACGGTAAATACAAGCGACCATCGATCCAATTAACACCCACCACTTATCCCTGTGGCAGCGTCATTTCGGATTAGCCACAGGCTAAACACTTAATTACTCTTACCTGTAGTTCCCAATACTCTCTTTACTTATACTTTAATATATTAACTGTGTGTCCCACTGCCTATAACCATCTTGCCCTTAATAATACTACTACTGTATATCCAATATGAGTAACATGCACCCCGTATTTATGATACTTGTTCACGCACAGACGTGCCGACAAACTCTTTCCCTTCACTTGTCCCTCGTTAAATACTATTTGTAGTTTCCACAGACAGGAGAAAGAAGTCGAACCCCCAACAACGCGATGAGTATGCGATCATTCCAACACACCAAAATGTTGGATCTATCTGACAACACAGTGTAACCAATAGCTTTGTACCGGCGCCCTCGGTCTATAAGTCGCTGTTCGATATAAGTCACCCCCCACATCTAATGTGACATATGCACGTACGCGGCTGAACGTTGAACACGATCTGACTCCGACCCCCAACTCTCCTGCCCGCAAAAGAAAAGCGACCTTGTATGGGGATATCCGTACAACTGTGATGCATGGCACCCCTTGATGTGGTGAACCCCATCGTATCCCAGCACCTCCCAACACCTAAAGGCCACCACCCGATAACTTCACCATTCATTACCACCCCTCCAAATCTAAAGACGACTCATTCAAAAGATAATATAATAACATAAAACCCTTCATTTATAATATAACAATAGAATATATAAAGACATGTGTATGTGATTAGCACGTAAAGCACTGAACATTTTTAATGCAATCAGTATTTTCAATTGCTATTTTTTCCTGTACCGCACCCCTCCTCCCCTCGCCTCCCCCTAAAACCTCCATACTCAACTCTTACCCATCCCTTCTAATCATCTGCCGTCAAATACACTTTCACCCGTAGAGAAATGACGTTAACTTTAAGTCTTCTAAGAATAAGAAATATCAATTGTTTAAATATATGTGGTATTTGTCACACAATCAAGACTCACTCTGTGTGGATAACGTTAGTGTCTGTTAGTGGATAGTCTCGTTGAAACGTTATGTCTGACTCAGACACTTAATGTGTGTGGTGAACATATGTATTGAATCAGATCTTCATTTACACAGTGGATTTCCATTTCTCTTTTTTTTGTTCTCTTTTTTCTCCTCGGCGCACATGTGTCTCGAGCTACGGTAATGTGTTACGAACCACTATGTATAATTACTCTCCTCAGTATTGAGTCCACTGTAAATCGTATTGGTGTTCGAATTCCAGTGTACTAGCCTTAGTATTTTAGCTTAAGAATAGGCAGAAATACGCCTGCTTCAGTTCATTTTTTTTACGCGAAAAAGAGGAAGATAGAAAAAGTAGGAGTGTGATTAGATAGATTGACGTGCCACAACTAAATATATCGCTTCGCCATAGTGTTCGCTTATAATTATTGATTTTTGTTGCAAACTGTAGAAACCTTATACTTTCTAAATTTTTTAATGTGATACGTTTGATGTGTGGTATTCCTTATAAGAACTAGTATCGTAGCATTAAACAACTGGACGAATTTCTTCCCTTGACAGTTTCGATTTCAGTTTCACATGAACATCAATTATATTACCTACTGGCAATTAATTGTATTTCGAGCCTTTACGTTTTTTGTGGTACGGTGAAGTGATAGTGCCATCAACAAATAGAATATTTCAACACACTCCGTCAATTACGCCATACACTAAGAGAAGGAATGACCAGGAATCGGCGAATTTAACAGTTGTACTAGAAGATTTTAAGTTTAAAGGACTCGGCACATACGTTTAACTTCATTAGCTGATTACGCTATAATACTGAGTTTTTTAAGCGTTGTTAATTGTTAGCACACACCTATATTCCTTCTAGGTTACAGTGTTGGTCCATTATATATATATTACTTAGTGTGAAGCAATGCGAATACCCATGCAATTGACACGCATATTCTTAGGATTATCTTTTTCCATTTATGGATCATCAAACCCTTAAGCTATTATTCCGGAGTTGGTTATGATGCACATCTTCCACACATTCCCAAACATCTTATATATATTTAAATCATAGGAATATACTTGAGATAATCAAATTAGTGAGGAACTAGCGCCTCTCTCATAAAGATCTCAATACACAAACTCACAAACCAATTGTAGTAGAAATATTACAAAACTTTTTAGCATTTGATAATTGATGAGCCTCATCAAATATACTTAATTCTCCATTAGAGGTTATATAAGATAAGAATTCAGAATTTTGAATCTATTCAGAACCTTGCAATTATATTAAGCTACCTTAATATGTCTCGAATATTTATTGCATTTATATTCAAGTAAATGATCGAATTTCGTAATCATTTCCACTCAAGAAATCTTACAAAGAACACAAAAATGTTTTTGTCAATCTATATAGAGGCTCATGATAAAAAACACATGCGTAAATATCGTTGTTTATAAAATATGTCACTCCACGTTGTACACATATACAAATAAGTTCTTTTAAATGCGAAACACAAGGTATTTCTGCTAATAAGGCTATTTATGTGTTAATAGAACATATAATAATAATATCTGCCAATCGTTAGTCTAATAGTGGACTTGTACGAATTTCGATGAATCATCACACTCTGATTATACTCGTATCCTCAATTCTTTTTAGTACATACATATAATAGAAATACGAAATATTTTAAATATCTCATTTATTTATTTTACTTATAAAACAATATTGTATATATATAAAATAAATTATAATTCTAGCTCGATTAAAGCAAAGCACTAATAGATAACAATATTATTCTTAAAATTAGAATGTATAGATTAACAAGCACATTTTATGTGCGCTAGAATAACTAAAGACCAAAATTATCACAAACAATCAACTTTGCTAACAAAAATTGTGTATCAAGCTAACAACAGAAATGAACACATGAGCTGTTGAAAAGTATAAAGAAGGATCGATATTTTCAGCGAAGAAGCAGATAATACAACATAGAACACACGTGTTTGTCTCTCAATGGATGGCAACAGAGTGTTGAAAATAAAAAGCTGGGTTCGATTTCTATTAAATGGGTATAGTTAATATTATAACATACACAATTGTGAAAGTATAATTTAAAAAATAGGGGGCATAATAAGTAGCAAAGATAAATTAGAGGAGCCTACGAAATTAAAAATAGAGAATTATATTTTAACATAATATAATTGTGATATTATTTTAAATGATGTGAAATATATATATAATAATTAAGTATGAAATACAAATAATAGGAGACCTGCATATTCATATTTTATCAAAATTTCAGCGGAAATAAAGTAGTGAGTGTGTTGGAAGCATACGTACCGGGTATTACTATACTGTGTTTATTATATAATTAGTTGCCATTAAAGTCGAGTAGAATACGTAATATAATACGATATATAATAGTTCCGTATTAGTAGGATTATATATATATATCCTATTCTAATGTACATTCAGGTGACTCTTAACGTGAACACTTACTACATTCCTCTTCTTGTGTTCTTTTTGTGTGTATTTTTTCGTCCTGTCTCTGTTTTTGTGTATGTGGTTGTAGGTTATTATTGAATATGACCCATACCTTATTTTGTACTAGATGTAGAATAATATCCTATATATATAGTTATAGTATACGTATATACGTTGTTATATACGTTTAGTTCATGAGATTGAAACATATCTGGATTGAATATCCTATTATTATGAGTCAATCTTGCAACATAAAATGAAAAGATAGGTAGTTATAGGCTATATATATATTATATATACTAAGAACTATATTATATTTTCTATACCTATCTCTCTTTCTATATAGAAAGTTAAGATATCTGTATATATATATATAGATATATATATTTATTAATTGGTTATATCTATATATAATATTACATATATAGATATTATAAATATACTATATATCAAGTAAAATTTATAATATAATATATATAATGATAAATATCGAAATATATATTTATATTACTATTTAGTATATGATGAAATAAAATTACTTATAAATACTATTAATTATTTTTTTGTAAGTTACGTCAATTTTTATAATTCTTTACACTGTATTTTTATTATGTATCATATCTTTTTGCCATAATATATATATATATTTATAATTATTATAATGTTTATTTGTTTATATATGTTGAACTGATAAATTATTTAACTAAATAATAAGGTTAATATTAAAGATAGAAATTTCTAATAACAATACTAATGATATTTATTATTAATATATATAATATTCTGTAATAAATTGTTCTATCTATAAATAGTTATTGTAAATAGTTATATTAATATATAGAATTAATATCATTATATCCAAATCATTTTACAATATCTTAAGAATAAAATATCTCTTGATATATCCCTTTTCTAATATATTTATATATTCTATTTATATAATAATATTTATAGTAGTAATATCTATTATTATACGATCTTAAAAATCTGTATTCCAATGATTTATTATATATATTTAATTATAATTACGTCTTAATGATCTATAGATAATAGCTTTCATATTTATACGACATCGTTATAGAATTATGTATAGCTTAATATAGTTTCTATTATATCTTTTTAGCTGATATTAGCATTCCTTCTGATTATTATTCATTAACGATTGTGATTTTGAAATTGTATTTTCTACAATAGAATCTGCTAAATTTGGCGTTGATTTAGATTTTACAGGAATTTTGACATCATTAGGAACATAGTTTTGAAGAGAATTTTATATAGTTATTACTAATAACTGAATATCTTCGCATTTTTAATCCACTGATATGATTAGTTACTAAATTTTGTTCTTCGGCGGTTGTCATATGATTTATGATATTGTTATTATAAATCTATCTTTAACTCATATCTCCATCGCTGTCTTGTAAAGCTCAGATTTTAGAAAATATTACGTTAAGCAGAATTATATACGTAATTTTAAAAAAGATTTGTGAGGAAAACGGACTTAATATATTATAAGCAAAATAATTTATTATAGAATATATTTATAAGCATAAGCAATAAAATATAGCTCACATATGTGAGCAATTTAGCAAGAATTATATGCAATTTCTTTAAATATATAAACTTTTTGAGAAGTATTGACAGAGAATATATTGTAGATAGATATTAAATGATATATTAAAATAAATATATAATAATTATATTCATTACAAATAGTAGTTATTAGCTAGTGTAAAAATTTACTTTGTCTCATCAATTTTCCTTTTACTCTACTATCTCATCTCCCTTTCTGGATAAAAAAAGGTAATATAACCTTTTCCTTTATTTTTCTCTTATTCGCTTTAAGTATAGTGATACAAATATATATATATTAATAAAAATAAAAATATAACGTATATATTAATATATTAATATTATATATGTACACAGTTAAATATATATATTTGAATAACCTAAAAAGAGAATAATTCGTCATTTTTGGCGTGAACAATGCGACATACACCTTTATAAATATAAAATCAATAGGTTTTTTTATAGTTTATATTACTATCTTTTTGCGCTATATCCTATACTATATTTACTTCCTTTTTCCTATTAAATATATCACTAATCTGGTCCTTTTCTCTTATATATCTCACGTATAATAGTTAAGGATATAGTATAAGTATATATTGTCTATATACCGTAATAATGATATTATATTATTGATAGCAGTAACTTGGAAAAAGCGTACGCAGTGTGTGTTTGTGAGCGTGTATTATATTAATATAAACATATAATATCATTATTATAATAAATATAATAATTAATATATCGACATATTAGATTAATAATATTTATTATTTCTAAAAATATATTACTCATATAATATATATTACTATATTATATATGTTCAACTTTCTCTCACTATATAATATTATAAAATTACATTAACTTATTTCACTACTTCCTCTCATTTTTATCGTCTAATAATAATAATATATAGACATAGATACATAGGCGTATATATTATATCTTAGCTTCCTAGCAATTTCCTGAGCTTCGTACATATTGAATGAACGACCTAATACTATATCACTAAGCATATATACATATTAAGATCGCTTTCAAAACTACATGTGTTTACCCAGTAGTGTTTATGATAAATGACCTCGTTTATATAGTAAGCTGTGATAGTAAAATAGTAATATATAATAAATTGCGATAGTTAAATGAATTATAGTCATCTAGAAAGCGCTAAAAATAACTACTATTGCTTATAAAACCTCACCTTATCTCAGTATAACTGAATCTTCTAAGAATCATGTCACATCACTATACTAGTAGAGCTATATTTTGTAAGAAGTAAATCTTCAGTCATGTGAGGAGGTAAGACGTAATATAATGAAATTAAAGACAAAATCTTGTGACCGGTATCTATATGACTCTCTAGTAAATCAATTGATATGCTTACATATTGATTCAGATTAAATAAGAGAAAGATAAGTAAATAAATCTTATTCTTCTATTATATATATCTTACTAAATATGTACATAGTAGTGACAATATATAATGTTCATGATAAATTACAGACCGATACGGACAATACATATGATCTGTCCTCATCAATATCCTGAGCTATCATTCTAGCTAAATAGGGGTGATTATCGGCTCAATCGAATATAAATATAATATATGATAATATAACATATTACGTATATTTGATAAAGAATTGTTAATTAATAGCCTACACAGAGATAAACTTTAAAATAATATCCTAATGTCTTACTTATAGATGTGTCAAAGACCTGGTGGAAGTATTGATTAAAAATTCACTCGTTTTAGATATCTACTTCATCTCCTATGTCCTTGTAAAAGTTATATATCAGCTGTAGGAAGAACTACTTTTGACGATCACATAACTACAGTTAGTTGGTAATAAGTCTATATTATACTCTTGTCACAATTATATTTTTATGCTATTTATATGTATAAGGATGTTTCACAAACTTACTAATGATTTAGATACTATATCTGTGAGGCTTAATACATATAAATATATCACGTGAAGGGATAGTAGTTATCTGAGGGGAATGTATGACCTGGCTGAAGTGGATAAACAGCTTTATACACAAGAGTTTGAGTCAGCACAGTTATATATATGGACAAATAAGAAGTTTAGTAGGTATATCATACTATCTTGCTATACTCGATGCTTTGAGGTAGATTATGCTTTGAGAGGAGAAGAGTCTATTCATAACAAAAGAAGGAATTAAAAGGTAGGAACAGTCCTATTAACACGAAAAACCGAGAAAAAAGGAAGATAAGGAACAGCAGGGTAAGGCTGGAGATTAATAAAATACCTTAGAGTATGTTTTGATTTAGCACTATTTAACCGCAGTAATCTGACAGAAAAGAAGATTCCACATCGAGTAATTGTACACTGGTGACATTTGAAATCAATGAAAGTGATTAAAGCACGGATCTACCAGATTTTTGAAGTCATCGCAGAATAGTCCTAGGATTCCATTGAATTGATGGAGCGGTTTAGGAGTAGGAGTTATGATCTTTATTTAATTTATACATTGTGTTAAAGTGACCCCTTGGAAGACCCAGGTAATAATAGAGTACTTGTGCTGTCAAATGTCTCTCTAAGCAGAGTAAGGGAAACGATTAATAATTAGTTGGCACCGCTTTTATCACAAGCACAAGCTTCATATTATATATGGGGAGAACACGAATGAGGAAAACACCAGATCACTTTGCCTTCAAGTCCAGAGAAAGGCATACCGTGACAAAGTGCCTATAACAACGGTACTATGTCTAGAAGAGCCTTCTAAACGGTAGCTGATTTCAAAGAGATTGTCTATCTCTGTGATTTCGTTACTTCGGAATTCAGGAGTGTGCGTTTATCTTTGCTGACTCAATTACATTGGTTCCAAGATGCAAATCATGATGAAGAGGGGAAAAACCCCGAGATTGGAAGTTTCGAGCTATTACATCTGCTCTCTCTGTGCCGACCAACTGCTCGGCGGCATTTTCTTCTCTTGCGGATTACGTGGTGGGCATCTGTGGTGTGGAGAAGATAATGTCCATCTTCAACAGGGTAGATGGATATGGTCACCTTAAAACTAAATGCTAGAATTGAACGACAAAGTTCCATTTAAATGTACTTGAGTAGGGATAAGTAAGGGCAATATATAGTCTCGTCGATAGAAATAGAATTTTAGAAAGAATATGTAAATACTTTTAGGTGTAAGCATATCCGAGTGATACCCTCTTTAGACGTTTGTGTACATCTGTCAGTGTGTATAGTTGAGAGCAACAATGCAGGAGATTTATTCTTGTCTCTCTTATATGATATAAGTAACGATCTGTTTGTTGAAAAGGAATCTTTTTATAGTTTATTTGCTTTCGTTTTTACTTTGGGAGACTGGCACCTCTAGTTCACGTGTTCTTAGTTTCCTGGTCCCTTTGAGTCGAAAGGAGTGAATCTTTTGTCTAATCATAGGTTTTCATATAGTATAAAATTGTGTTACTCTTAACATATCACTGATGTTTAGATGTCGAATAGTTGTGGAAAAGAAAATAGTTTCAGTTAAATCTTAATGAATTGTTTTAAAGTATTGTTGTTAAGGTCAAGGAATATAGGGAGGGAAGCTTGGTCAGTAACTTAAGTGGGGACTAACAAGACGGATTTACCGGCTGCCCCACCGCATCAGTAAAGTGTGTCCTATATGTGCTCATATTTACATCTAGATCTATATTCTCATACTGTGACTTGGTTAGCAACACTGATGACTGCGGCGTGACATTAGAAATAATTGGTCGGCCTAGTATGAAGCACACTCAATCTGTTAGTGATCCTCGCTCTCTAAACACTTCTTGATGCTCTAGGAAGCAACGTAGATAGGGATGTGCTATTGTGTTCGCCAAACAGAAAGAAAAAAATATGCGGTCATATACATCTTATCCTAATTTTATTACTCGATCTATGGATGTCTTGAAGAAGTGAACTATGACAGAGGAAATTAGTGTTCTAAATTGCCATCAGTATGTTACTGATTTTGGGAGTGGGCGTGTATTTGACGGGAGTAGTTTCAAAAAATTTAGTAATTTTAAAAGTGTTTGTTCTCAATTTATAATGTGTAAGTTTTATGTATTAAAGCTTTATGTAGAAAATCCAGTTCAGCTTCTCATTAACCTCGTCACAGAAGAGAAACATTGATTCTTTTACGCTTTTTTTTTTGAAAAGTAAACTTAACGGAGACATGGAGGGTCCGTTATTTTAACAATAATATATTATATATATAGTTTAGAATACATCCTTAAGCATAAAATTTTAAGAATTTTCAAATACTATGTAGTATTTGAGCATGTCAGTTCAGAAAAGTCCTACCTACATCACTAACTCACGTTATTATACATTCTTTCAAACAGGAGGAAAGTAGTATCTATAATAATTCGAATATGTTATTAATATCATTTCTACACCTCACTCAATAGAAAAGTGTGGATACACTTATAAAGAGCTGGTATAATTTTAAATTTTATTGTATTAGCTTAAATAAAAATATATATTCTTCAATATAGAATTAATATCTTTCAGTTATGTAGTAACTACTGAATCAACCTCACACTGTACTGAAGAATGCTGGAACGTTGTTGGACGATAACGTGTGAAGTATTTACATAGTACATGTGAGTATGATTCAAGTGATATATCCTCTTGCAAATTTATAATAGATTGATAAATATGATGTAAATATTTATTTATTATTTAAACTGTATCTCCTCATATTAAAGAATGTTAATAATCATTGTTTCACTAAGATCAGAACTCCGCAATAACTTTTGCACTTTTTAAATGTCATTATATCATACTATTGAGTCTCACTATACCTCCTCCAGACGAAGATTTACCTCATCCAAAATAGCTTCTCAGGGATGGACTGGATCTTTAGAAGATTATCTGAAGGAAGGTTAAAGTAACATAAAGCTAGTAATTTTGCGTATCTATTTAATATATGCTCTCACTATATATTGAAAAAAAACGTTACGCAATGGTTTTTACATTTTACTTTCCACTCACCGCGCCTACGAGGCTATTCTATTTCCTCTTATAATGATTTAGATATAGGTTCCTGCTATGTTTATAATTCACTTAATATATAGTATATATAAATATATATATATATATATATTGATCGCTGATGAATGTGTTCTTCAAGTGAGCAGGATATTGCGGAAGTCACAAAATAGCTAGCCTCTCATACTCACTACTTTTTATATATATATATATAGGTACGACGAAAAAAGAGGAATAAAAGGAAAAGTAATGATATACTTATTATAAAAATTATATAGTACATATAATATATATAAAGTAATAAGTAAACACTAAGTAAGTAATGTTATTTACGTTGCATTAGGTATTATATAAAATAGCTTGTTCATTCGTATATATATTATAATGACATCTAAGTGTACTTAAAAAAGTTTTGATACTGATCACTCATTATCTCACCAGTTATTATATACAGAATATAACAAAATAATTATATTACTTAATCACATATATAATATTAGTCACCTTACTTTTTTTAACGTGATATAAGATAAAAAGGAACACTCACCTAGGTGAATTTATAAGAAAGAGATATAATATAAATAATAGAGAATATATTGAAAAGAAATTTATTATATATAACAACGTCACACCTATAATTATTATTTATTTAAAAACGGAATTGACGAAAAACGATCACTGCGAATACTCTTTTCTACAGGTTTTCACAAAAATAATATATTTAGGCATATATATTTATTTTACGTTATTTTTATTTTTTTTACATAGTAAATCGAATAAACAAGAAAGTAAGTGAAAAAAAGGAAATAATTATTCGAATTTATTTCATATAATAATAATGAAATATAGTATTATATAGTTATGTCCAATTTTTTATAAAGTGATATAATTTTATAAGTTCTTAAATATATTGTAAAGAATAAATATTTTATTATATGAATCTCTTCATTATTCTAAAATAATTATCATTCTTAAAGTCTTATTTATATGAAATATATTGAAATACAATTCTGTTTCATATGAGTCACAAATTTTGCTGCTTAATATTAAGACCAAATTGTACTAGCTATTAAATTTACTAATAATTATTTGTATTTAATATTCTTAATATAATTATACTGATACTTAATATATATTCTATCTGGTATCAATATAATAGTTGGAGTGGTAAAATTAAACAACCTGAGCCCGACATCAAATTATATTTATAAGGATAAACAAGGCTATATCTTGTGCGAATTTATTACGAAGTGATTAAATAAAACATAATTAGCATAAGTTGTTCTTGTATACTAAAATTTGATTCAGAATAACCCGGTAATACTATAGTAGAAACGAGAATTAGCAATTCAAAATTAAGAATATAACTTAATATGAAATAATAATATAATTCTATCTATCTTAAATATTATAAAAAAACTATAGATCAAAATTCTAATTTATGGTTAAGTAAAAGAAAGCTTAATTAGTTTCTAATAGATATTAGTCCGATATAAAACATACTTTTTGGACGATTTTAAAGATATTATTGATTATTATATTTTAGTGTTTTTTTGTGTTTTTTTATACTTTATATTATTGAGTATTTTTAATGTATTATCGTATACATATGAATAAAAGCGTCTTATAATCAGCTCAAAACGATTCAAACCTCTGCTTGGACCCAAGTAAACATCTTAAAATTATTTTGAGAGGTTTAACGAATTTTATTTGAATATAAAAGAATTTATAAAACCAATATAGTATAGTATAAGAATAGTTTAAATTTAACAGTTTGTCTAAAGATTGGAAGATTTTACGAAGATGATTAATTTTATATAATTTTTAATTTATAATTTCATATAAGTAGAAGTTTGGTTAATATTACTTCATTGAAACCTTTTATTTCGTTAGCAAAAGTGCAAAGTCGAAATGCCTATATTATTTTTGTTAATTCCTCAGCATATGATCTGTACTTCATATACTTACCGATCCATTTCTACTAAGTCTCGATAATAAAATTTTATTCCACCATAATCATACAAAACCACTTAGTCGTTGGTATGTATTGTTTTTTCACACAATTGTTGAAGATAGGAATTAATTTTGAAAACTCACTACCTCTTACACTAGAACATTAATAATAAACAATTTGCTACTTTTTGAAGAGGTTAATCTACAGCGTCTATTTTGTAACCATTACAGACCAAACAACTATGTTGATGTTTCTGACTGTGCATTTTTTTATTTTTATTGTTTTTGGTTTTTAGAGTTGGATTAGCGTCCACTTATGGTATCTTACGAGGATTGATATCGGTGCCATGAATTACAATATTATTCTAAATATTACTAAATTTGAACTTACAAGTTTCAATTTATTGATTTAATTATATGTCCAACACTACTAACTACAAATTCAGAATTCTTTGATTTTTTGCAATACCCATACATGTTCATACTATTGGGGAAAGCCTTGAAACACTTCAAATTCGTATAGTTCAACAAATCTGATGTTAGGTATGTAATCTCGGTAATATACCACCCTTCTGTGTTTGTCAGATTATTTATTGTTTTTTGTTTCACATTCAATATGTAAAGTAGCTAAAGACTACTGTTTTTTTTTTTTCAAATTGTTGGAATGTATGCTTTATTGTTTGATGTATTTGCAATTTGTTATTTTTGTAATTTACATAACCCACTCTTCCCACATCAATTATGAACTTCAAATGCATTGTTTAAAATTTCATCTAAATTTGGAACATTATTATTTGTAATGTTATATAAAATATTAAAAAATTCAGGCAAACTATCCACAAAAAATTTGTGAAATCACTTACTAGTGTTTTTTTTAACTATCTGATTTGGCTTCTATTAATTTAGCCTCATGATCCATGTGTAAAAGTCATTAGTTAATTTTAATTATATGATTTTTCTGAAATTAGAAAATTGTTTGCAAGGTTTAATTGCGCTGAAGCTCGAGGTTTTAAGACAAATTTTCTCATATTTTTTATTTTTTTTATTTTTCATATAAAAATAAAATTTTCCCCCGCCCATAATTTTGTTTGATGATTTTAAGGCTTTATTTTTTTTTTTTGGTTTATATTAAAATGATAATAGGATCCTTTGAGTTGTTTCATTAGACAAGAATATTTAGCATATTTATTGTTTTTCTTACTATGCATTATTTACTCAAATTTTTTATAAACCTACAAAGCTTCAGGTTTTCCATCAAATCGGAAAGTGAAGCTCGCGGTTCTTTTTAAACCCAGAAGAAACCAGTTTCATATGAGCATTATTGATGGAAATATTTGCACATAGGCTTATTTATGTTTCAATTTACCTTAACAAAGATTGAAATGCTGAGGGCATAAAATTCATTTTTTCACAAATTTATCTGGGTTTCAAATGTAAATGTCTTCGACAGTCAGCATAAACATTATTATTTTTGTGTCCAACTCTGAAAAATTTCATCTAGGTTGTTTTTTAAATCTATGTATAGACCTCTTATTTCACATGTGTATATAAATTATACTAGCCTAGAATTTTATTAATAATTGGTAAAAGGACGCTCTTGGTCCTCGTCTTTAACGAGAGTCAAAACTTTTGATAATAATGCAGCTGGGCTGGCCCCATCACTAATTATTTCTTCTACTATTTTTTAACTCTACATTTGGGGCCACTATATCCATAATATGAAAAAATAAGATAATAAAATTTTATTTTTTTTTTTATTTTTTTTTTTTTTTTTTTTTTTTTTTTTTTTTTTTTTTAGTACGGTATAATTGTCAGTCTCGATAGGCCCTCTGTGGCCTTCATTATTATTATTTTTCTATAGTTAATAATATTTTATTTAACAAACATTTATTATAACTATAAATCATAAGTTTAGACTGTATATTTTTTTTATAAATATTTTTCGTCCATAGGCCTATGTTGCTTCAACTAAAATTTATTTTATTAATAAATATATTTACTGAAATAACAGTATATGCTCATAATATTTTATTTTCCGAAGCCCTAGTGGTTTCAAAAAGCTAAATATCTGTTTTCAAGGCCAAAAACACAACCCAGAATAGAGGGAAATATCAGCTGCTAGAGGAAATTCCAAGAAGGAAAGTTAATCTCCTGTCGATCTGCGCCATCACAAAAAATATAGAGATGGAAATTAGTATAAGATAAAGATAAGCTCAAAACTGATATATATGCATAATAGATTATAATTAAAAAAGGATTTACTTATTATGTTCAAAGATATGTTATATTTAATAAATTTTATTATATACGCACTATGTTAAAAACTTTATACAAACGATATATTTATTAAATAGTATATATAATATATACATATATATATATAGTTATATTATAAAATATTAGTAATAAAAATTTAATATATTATAAAAAAAAAATAAATAATTCCATCCTATATATATATTAAGTACTGATGTTTACTCTAATCACTTTTTACCTCCTCGAGTGTATTTTAAATTTAAAACTCCCCATATATAATAATATATTATATATATATATATATAATATATTATATATATATGTATATAATATATTAACCCTAGCTTCGGCCTTAACATCCCTATTATCTTTCTGCAAGGCCCATATAAGAACACAGAAAAATTTCTCCTAAAACGAATCGATCTTGCACATTAGATTCATATTTTAATATTATGCGATTTGCTACACAAGATAACCATATCATATATAAATAACACTAATCCCCATCCGCATTCATAAAATAACCGAGAGTAACAAAAACAGATATTAAAATTAGAGTAATTTATGATAGAATTATGCAGAATTATTGATTGCTTAAGTATATTAAGTCGAATAAAGATTCCCTTATAATCCCGAGCCCTAGCAGCCCTTTATCCACCATCAAGCATTGCACGCTCCTCAGTTAAAAAAATTGGGGTGATTTCTATTTCAATTTATATAATACGATTTATTGAGTAAGAATTTTACAGTACCCATCGGCATTATTATTTTCTTATGTTTTTATTAGTTTTTATTTAATGAGGGGTTTTTTTATTCATTTTTTACTTTCTCTTTTTTATTTTTTTTTGTGCTTTTCTAAACAAATGTGCGTTATCCAAACGACTGAATTTTTACGCAGTAACCCATCTACTTAATCCCCCGGTAAAAAATCGATCATTAATTTGTAGGTGGAATCCTCGTATTTCTTCCTCATGGGCCCCGTAGTGATGGGCACACAAAATTAATACCGCCGTTCTACTACGAACACCCCGCCATTTTTCTCCTAATTCATTGTACACTTAATTATATAAATTTCTAATTCATTCTTTCAGTCCGATCATTTACATGCAAACAAATGCGGTCTACATTTCTTCTCCTGCTTATTATTTAACATATTCCTTTATATACCTCTAACTACAATTTCACTTTTTCGTTTGCAGGTGTCTCAACCGCGTGTCGGTTCCCAACATCATTCTGCACCAACCTAATGGCTGGATAATACATCGATCCTCCAACCCAAACCTACCATTTCTATCGAATTCATCCATTTCGCAAACTTTATCCCAAAACACATCGTCAACAGATACTTATCAAATTATTATTCCCAGCTGCTCTCATTAAATCCCTTTCTTCACACCACAGCTAAAATTCTCTAATAGCGAGTGTCATTCTCCTCGCCTGAATCACTTATGTCCTTCACTGAGCATAAGTTCAAGGAAAATAAAAAAGGAAAAACACCAATACTGAATTGCAAAAAATGCAGTTGATAATAAAAAATATAAAACTTTGGAAATCAGAAAGAGAGTAAGAGTACAGCAAAAAATCAAGGGAAAGAAGCAAAGTAAAGAAATGCAAATGCTAACAAAGCAGGAAAAAGGCAAAATAAATACCTTCAAGTTGACCACTTTCCTATCCCACTGATAAATCTTGGATTAGTTCAATGGTCAATGGTGAAGACCAATTAAATCATAATATATAATATTATATAACTTTCATCTATATATTATTATATATATTATATAATATATATACTAAAATATAATAATAATATAAATTATCAGATTAATTAATCAGATAGAATATGAATAGATTATATATTATATAAATAGATTATCATAATATATATATATAATATAATATTTATGAAATATAGGTATAATATATATATATATATATATATATATATATATATAATATAGTATATATATATTATATTAAGCTACTTGATCATTTTTATTATAACTTAAAAAAATCAATATTTCTTAATTTTATTTGTTTCACATATTTAATTTGTATCAAACTGAGCAACATGTCTACAGTGTTCTGAGAGTTTTGTTTTGTACTGCCTCTAGTTATTTATTATTGGACTGTGATATTACTGGTGCAAAGGCTGGTGTAAATAGTTGGATCTCAGACAAAATTAAGATATTAGGTTGAGAGGTTGATTAAGTTATGATAACAATAAACCAGTTGATGATAGCTAAGCAATATTATTAATTCACGTCTTTAATATCGGGATGAAAGGCACGAAATCTAAATTCTTAAAATATAAAGAAACGAAATTTTTGAATGAACAAAGAATATTTGAATATTCACCGATATCCAAACAAAAA
>JABUQX010016259.1:15000-17500 GCA_015478945.1 Trachelipus rathkii | reverse complement strand
TGGGGTCCTCTTATAATGATTTGGGTGGGAAAGAGGCTGAATCATTTAGCATTCTCAACGATCTGAAGTAACTAATTAAAGAACCCACACACATTTCGGATCGTCCTAACCAATTCTTGAACACACCTGATCTATCTTTTACCACTAGTAATTCTCCAACAGCTCCATCCTACCCTATGCGTTTTTTCTGGCACTTTGACCAGGCTGATTAGGAGCCTTGCGTTGCTTCTACGCTAACTATAATTGGAATGACTGCTTTGCCTCTGGTGACGCTTCGGCTTCTGCCGATAAGGTGGGAGCTGTAATCGTTGATGGGATGAGCAGGTTCATTCCTTCATCGACTAAATCTTTCTCTCCTCATAATCCATGGTTCGATCGTGCTTGTTCTTGGCCATTCAAGCTAGAGATAGTGCGTATCGGGAGTGGAAAAATTCTCGTTCTCCTATCACTCTTGCTAATTTTCATTCAGCTAGAAATCGTTGCAGGAATATTCTTCGACGGGCAAATCAAACGAAAGTGCGCTAACCTCCTTGGTTCTCCTACTGACAAATCTTTCTAGCCTCTTGCCAAAAACATCTCTAACAACTTCTGTAAATCTGTCTTTCCTTCTCTTATTCGATCTGATGCTGATGTTGCTAATTCTCCAACTGAAAAGGCCAATCTTTTCGGCCTCCTATTTTTCTCTATCTTAACCCTGGACGATTCTGGCGTTCCTCTTCCTCCTCCTTCTCCTCACATGTGTCCTATGCCTTTGAATGTGATTACATTTAATCAGGTGCATGGGCTCCTGAAATCTATGAACGTTAGAAGGAGGGTGGCCCGGATGGCAATCCTCCCCGAGTTTTGAGGGAGTGTGCTTCCTTGCTGGGCCCTCCCCTCCTTCAACTATATTCTCTATAACTCAATATTAACACTTTCCCTCAGTGTTGGAAGCACGCACATGACCAACCTTTTCCGAAAACAGGAAGCCGCTATGATAATTCTAACTATCGCCCTATAGCTCTCACTTGTATTCTATCTAAGATCTTTGAAACCCTTCTCAACTCTCATTTCTTAGATCATCTAGAATCTCATTGAGTTCTTTCAGATCGCCAGTATGGCTTTCGGCGCTCGAGGTCTACTGGCGATATACTTTCCTATCTTAATATTATTTTTATTTACTGCGAGTTTTTCATAAAATTTTGGGTTAAATTTTCATTGTACCTTCCAATTTATCACGTAGTTCAAACACGCACTGGTAGCTGTTTCTCTACCAGTTCCACACCTGTTGACTAGGGCTTAAGCCTTTCATAAACATGATTCTGGGTATCCTGTTAGTCAGTCAATGAACGTTATTGGATTTATGTGCTTATGTCCCACTTCTGGCGACATATTATTTGAACTTTGAAGGTCGGCGCCTATCGAAAGGACTTTATTTAGCAAGGGGGTTTCTTTACAATTTTCAACATAGAATGTAAAAATTTTCATCAAGGATTGTAGTCAAATATAATCAGCAAGGATTTTCTTGATTCTGACAGATACGAAAAATGAAATATGTGTTTTAATATAATTGGTGCTGAGATTTATTTTGTTGTTTATTTATTTCTAGATCTGCTAATTTTTTCTTGTAGAATTTAAGCTGTTATTTTAAAATAAAAAAAACCTTCAGCCCCCAGGAAGGACTTGCGTCCTGTCAGTCGGACCCATCGAGAAAGGTCCTTGGGAACACGGGCCTAACGACCAATCCGCTGGCTGGCCAGGCCTATCGCGGATGCCGGAAAGTTTCCCATTGACAGCAAAGCACGCTGCCAATGTGCTCATTAACGTCAGAGTGCAACGAAGCTAGAGTTAGTAGAGAATAGGTCACATTCTCTCGCTCCAACCCAGTCTCGAACCTAGGCCCCTTCGCTTGCTAGACGAGCACTATACCACTGAGCTAGGAGCATTTTTTATTTTTATAATATATATATATATATATATATATATATAATATATATAATTATATATATATATATTCTGTATATATATGTATATTTATATATAACATCAAATTATATTTGTATATAAACATATATATATATATATAATTATATATATATATAACGTATATATATTATATATATATATATATATATAAATATATATATAATATATATATATAATATATGTAAATAAGATATATATAATATATTATATAAAATATATATATGTATATTATGTATATATATGTAATATTATATATATATACCGGTATGATATATATATATATATATTATATTATATATATATAATATATATATATATATGATATAGTATATATATATATTATATATACATAAGTTTATATAAATATATATATGTTACTTATATTCTGTAAAATATTTGTATATATAGATATATATATATTATATAAATATATGGTATATATATATATATATATATATATATAATATATATGATTATATATACATTTCTTCCCCTCGCCCACCTTAATTAGAGGGCCACACTGCTTTCAAGGAAG
>JABUQX010016259.1:0-10000 GCA_015478945.1 Trachelipus rathkii | reverse complement strand
ATTTTTTTCAACTTCTTTGGAAATATGTTCAGAGCTAAGATCAAGAGGATGAAATTTCTTTAAGTTATGGAAATTGTTGTACAAGTAGGAATGAGGAAGAATACATGACGTATTTTCATTACGAACATCTCAAGACGAACGCTCTTTATGGGACTTAAACTCTTGGCTCTGAAACGGAGACCTGATCGTTAGTTTTCAAGTTAAGTTAAACTGGAGGAAATCTGAATTAAAAGCCTAATAATTATGAATTAGAACAAGGGATATAAGAAATAAAAAAACTTGGAAGAGAAAGAGTGAGCAAGAACTTCGGATGTTTACAAGAGAGATTAACCTGGAGTGTTTTGCAGATTGGATCTTTTGGAATGCAGAAGTATGAAAAACCAATAAATCCTGTTGTTTTTGAAAGGCAAAAATGGGAAGGAAAAATCCTTGGTATAGGAGTCATAACCAGTCGCAAAAGATAATACATATAACAGTAGTTGGGCTCTCAACTGCTCAAGCATGGATAGACATGAAGTTGGTAGCGTAAAAGGGGTTGTAAATGCGGCGGAATAATTTTGTATAAATTAGATTTATATGGGATAAAGTGGTATGGTGATGAAGGTAGATTAACATGGTGAATAAAAAATTATTTAGTAAAAACAGGCTCGAGTTGAAGAAAATGTAGAATCTGGAAAAACAGTAGTGTGAAGATTACAAGGAATGTTTAAGGACTATATAGACACTATAAATATAGAAAAGATTGAGGGAGAGAATTGACCCACAATTGGGTGAGGAACAGCATGATATAGAGAAGAGATAAACATTAACTTGAGACGCAGGAGGTAAAGAGCAATCTATAGATTTGGAATTGGCAAGGAATTAGGGAGAAATGAATGGAAGATATGAAGAGGAATATAAATAAAAAAGAGAAAGAAATGGCTAGAAAAGGTAGAAAAACAGTTTAGGATATGTCCGTATATTCAAAGGGAGTTTTGCCAGGATTTTGTAAGAATTTTTTTTTGTTAACAAGGGAACAGCTCCTATGCAGCAAGGAAGTACGCGACTAGATCACAAATCGACACCCAAAGGGATTTCTAGGATATTGTGGACTGAAGTATTATGGTAAAAAATATCATTCTTACATTAACCGCAAAGAATTCACGAAATTTCTAGAAGTCCTTGCCAATCAAATAAAATCATTCAAGACAAAGAACTATAGATAGATAGATAAGTACAAAATTAGAGATAATAGATCATATTATTATAAGAGTAAGATTATAATTGTGAGTGAGGACAGACCTGGAACAGATTAGATAGGGATACATTACTACTTATAATATAATAATGAATATAATAATAATCATAACATAATAATAATAGATAATAATGAAAATAATTCTAATAATAATAATAATATAATAATAATAGTGAAATATAAATATAATAATAAAAGTAAATATACATATAATAATATAGATGCATTAATCAATAATAATAGGGAGTCGACTTGTTTTCTGCGACGGTGTTAGGCGCATCCGCTGATTAAGAATATAGATGTGTAGTAAAATTAGTTTAGGAATTGACCTGTAGTCATATGGTTAATCTCTAGGAGTCGATAACTTTTATTTAAGAGTATTACTTAATCATAGATAGATTATATATATGATATATATATAAATAGAGTATATTTAACTATATTATTAATATTATCATAAATATACGCTCCCTAATACCTACCGCTCCTGACGTACTTAATAGTATATAATATGTAGCAAACCTTAGAAATAACGCATATTAATGAGTAGTGATAGTTGAGTATCACTGTACCTATAATTATATATAGTACCTTACTTAATATAATATAATATACTAATATATAACACTATATAGATATATAGTACAGATAGAATATATTATATTTTAGTGTACATAATTAATGACCATATATATAGCTGTACAATATATACATATATTATATAGATATATAATAAATATTTCTATATTACGATATATATATATAAATAGTAAGATGAGCTGTAATATATAATATATTATATAAACTATTTATAGAAGATATTATAGATAATGATATACTCTTTAACTAATTTGTGTCAGAATACTTATACATATATATACTTCATACATATATTATTTAAATATATGATATATTATATAGATAATAACGAGAGTCATAGAATAATACGATAACTATAGATATTATACGATACACATAGTATAGAACCAACTTAAGATTAAGTACTCATATATAATTTACTAGAGAATACTATATATATAATATATCTGAAATAGAACTGAAGTGCTATTATTATAATGGTGTACAGTACAACGGAGTATTAGAAGTCAAGCGTTAAAGGTAGGCGATTAAAGAAATAAGTCAAATTAGGTAATAATAGTACGACTGACTGGGATGATACACGCGGCACGCAGAGGCGCCGCTACAAACGCTAGAAAGAGGGCCCGTAGAGTTCGAGGGCCCTTAAAGCGCGAGACGTCAACCTGATAAAGCCAGCGGAATAATTCAAGAGTTATTTCATCATATCTCAGTGTAGTAAAATTTTAATATCTAATAATTGATATTCAGCTTTACGTTTATCCACAGATCCAAAATAATAAAAATAGGACAAGTTTCTTCAAAATTAAACAATTTATATAATTGAAAATAAAAAATTTTAAAATATTACTTTTATCACTAATTTCACTCGCTAATGGATTGAAATTATATGCGACAGAACAAATAGGTACCGGAATTATTCTCCAGTTTTCGGTCGGCTCTTCGCAAATAAAACAAATTAATGATCATTTAATATTTCATGGAGATGTAGTATAAGGCTATTTTATATACACTTTAATTAAATAGTGGCTACAATCACGGCATCGAGGATCATCCCTGAGTACACAGAAGTTAATAGAAATAGTGGTGACAATCAGGCGTGAAGGAGTGGATGAATCTTCTATTATTTATATTGCTCAATAGAGTTTTAGTGAGAATTCGCATTGTAAATTCGGAACTATCTAGTATATTAACATTTATCTGAAGTTATGTCTGATTAAATTGAATTACGGACCATTCATTGTAAATATTTTAAAACTATATGATATAATAATATAAAATTTAGTTACTTATAGGGCAGTTTATATAAGATATGTATATCAAAGAAGGGAGGCAATTAATATTAGGGAAGTGCAAACGAGGTAGATAAAGATGTAAGAACTTGAGATATATAATGGATGAGTATAACAGATAAGTAGTAAATATATAAGATATGGTTTATGTTAGTCCATTAACACATAACTTACGGAAAAAGTGGTGCATAGCTTTTCGATAATATAGGTACATGCCGAACTATGTCAGTACCGACCGAGATATGTGAATACAAGCCTATTAAGTCAATATGAATAGATATAATAAAATTAATATAGAATATAATCTGGATAATATAAAGAAAGAAATTAAATCAAATCTGGAGAAAGATTATAAACAAAATCCAAGATGATTCAATATTTCAAATAAATCCTGCCAGAACGATAATATTGATTGTATTGCTTCTATATCGAGCTCTGAATACAGTTTGAAATTAGATAATACAATTAGGTAATTTGATAGATTCAAAAGAATGTGAATATAACGAACATTAACAGTAGACGTTGTATATAGATTACGATGTGTGTAGTGTGCGGATAGGCTATAAGTTACATAATTAGGAGGAAAAAAAATTTATACTCTCTTTTTCACATTGGTATTTTTTTTATTACTTTATGCCTTTTTATAAGGATCCAGGAACAGAAATTTTTAGCTGCGGAACCATGCCACCCTTTATTAGGCTCCCATTACCTAATAGGATATAATTTGCATAAATAAAGATTCATTCAGTGATAAAACTGAATATCTATTACATATATGCACGTAAACTGAGCAAAATAAAAACCTTCGAACCATATGGGTTTGGTTATTCTTCCCAAATACTGTTCTACTGTTAAGCCTGCTGGCCGTTCACATGAATCCCTGAATCAAGAAGTTGCAGATCGTGATAGCATTCGATGGCTATTGCAGGGAGGGATTAGTAAAGCGAAGAATAATAAACAAACTATAGATACCTGTCGGCACAAATTCACTTATAGAAGCATTACACGACCTTTCTAATGACTACTCCTATAGTATGTAGAGAAGAAATCAAACTATCGCTTTGATAACTCATTCGGTTATTTAAGCCCTAGACTATAAAAGCAACCAAATCGAGAACAATTAAGAATTATTTATTACTTTTACCCGCATTATCGATGTAGTGAGAACACTGGCAATGTGTTTCTCCTTACCATTATGTGTTTACATAAGATAAATTAATACGATTATCAATAGGTTCGGGTCTGTGTGCGAAACTTTTATGAGAATATGTTGATTTTACTCTCGTCGATAATGATCATCTTAGTCTCACTGATGCATAATGAGAAGGTAGACAACAAATTATTAAAATCATGAATACAAACATTGACAACTAAAAATGATTAGTTTACTTGCAATGGATTCAGTTAGCGTAAAACGTCTATTGATTCAGATAACTCATGATCGTGAATTTATTCATCTATAAATTTTAACACCACACAAGATATCTTCAAAACAGATCAGTTCGGAGTTACGTGATTATAGTATGTAATACAACATGACAGAAAATTATCCTACGTAAATATCTTCTGCAGGAATACACTTACGAAGAGTCGCTCTCATTTCGGAGTAGCTCTTAACCGATCGTGGGTGCATTCAAACAAGTGAACAGGTTGAGAGCTATATATTCAAAAGTTACTTGATTCTTATACTCATTGTTATTAATAATAAAGAGAAATTATATATATCAGATGACAAAGTCCGATGGCCAGGCTACGCCTCATCGATGCTCCACTATATTTGATGTACTGAGATAGCACGGTAATCCTACGAAAAAGAATTAAAAAGCAATCGATAGGTTTCCAACAGTTGCAACTCCGTACTACCTGCACTCTAGACAGGCACACAAACCGTGAATCTATGTTCCCTGAATGATATCAAGTCATTTACAACATATTATCACGAGATAAACCCTCTCTCTCTTGATGATATTGATATCAGCAAGCTCAGACCTCTCTCTCCCTCTTCGCGAACGGATACTCGATTGCAAGCTATCATAACAAATACACACCTAGAGCGAGAACTAGCAAGGAAAAAAGATTATCACAAGTGTTACAGATTCGCCTTGTACTTAGAAGAGTCAAAGCGGACATCGAAGAACATCCATCGGTAAAATGACTTACACTTAGGATTGAACATGGAATCTGAATTACTATGGAATCAAAGTAGAACCTAAAATAACGAACTCCAAAAGAAAGACCATCACTGTCTCTAACCTATTTTCACAACAAAAACAAATAAAATAGTAGACCACAGAGCGGCATAATAGTGTCGATGTAGATCACACTTCGCTCCGTATACTGTCAGATACGGCTAGCATATAATAAATAAATACGATACATTGAAGACGAAAGTGATGCTCACACGTGCCTATAGTTCGAGCTTCAGCATACCATACAAAACAAAAATCTAGAAATAACAGATTAGCAGAGCTTCTAGAGAAGTATAGGCAAAATATAGTCAGTGTGGGAGAGATTCTTCACTAAGGTCTGTTTCGTTCCTGAGTCACACCAAATATGGAGAATACAATATTTGAGAGAACTTCTCCGAAATTCTTCTTGAAGCAAGAAGCATATGGCACACTTACATGGAAATATATTACATGTGAGACTAGAGAAACAAGGAAAACAGCATGGACCATACGATAACTAGATAGCAAGCGCATAAGTTTTGATGATTATATGATAAACAGTCGCATCTGATACAGATAGACAAGTCCCTTTGAGAAAGCTTTTGAATTAATATATCAATAATCAACTGGATATGCAATTATCAGATATATCAAAAATAGATTCTTTAGTTCACGAACGGTTGCAGAAACATTTTACATTCTGAACCAAAAGCTATATTAACACAATGACTGAAGGAGAGAAAATTCACCAAAAGTAAACATCCCATAAGCAATACCCCAGTGACAATAATACTACGTAAACTATGCGTTTGGTAGTATTAGAAGTTTATTAGGATACAAGAGATCGATACGTACATAAATAATAGAGATATTGCAGAATACTTGATCGAAGAACCAGCTTCCAGGTTAAGTAGGCTATTCTCCTAACTAATAGCAACAAATACAAGCTTAATTTACATCTATACTAATATACAACAGAACCAAGCAGAGGAAGATCTATATCAAAATTAAAACTTATAAAAAGTTACTTGAGAAGTACTATGAGCCACAAGACATTTTTATCTATTAGGAATATATTATTATTATTTGTATTATTGAATCAAGCTAGAAAATGGAAAACTCGGGCAGAAAGATTAACTACAGTATAGGATACAAAGCGGATTTCAACAGATAGATCCTCAACAAAAAAAAAAGAGCAAAGATTAGGAAAATTAAATGGTCTGTTAGAACTAGTTTACCGTACGATAATGCCTTCTAACAAATGCCCAAGATAAAATAATATGTAATCCACTATATACTACACTCATAAATACATTAACTAATCTAGTATCAGAGCTTATATTATGTAGACCATCTGCGATAGTGACTCCATTTAAAATAATATATATTAGAAGATAGGAACACTCAACATCACTGCTTGCAGTATCTTCAAATATACTATTTTTTACTTATTGAATTTATAAATGATATAGTATAATTAAATTTTCTATTTTTTTTGATCAGGTACACCTCTTATTATATATATAATATATAATATAATATATTCCTGAGTTAATAACCTGTGCATATATATATAATAGGTCTATATAATATATTAATATATATAATATATACTATATAGATATATTATTATATCTGCCGAATGAAACTTAGATATTATATATAATAACTATTATAAATATATCTCAGTTCACGTCTAGAATACTTAATAATGCTATTATAACACTATATATATATAAGAGTATAATAATACGATATATAATTAATAATATTTATTACTTACCACTAACTTATTACCTAAATATATAAACAGATATATTAATTTAGATATATTAGTCTTTTAAACGAAATATTCAGTATTCATGTTTTATAACTCGTTCAGCTCCAATTTAAGTTAATATATTATTAAACATAATATATATATATTTATATAATCTTTAAAAGATATTACATATATGTATATTACTATATATTATAATTATAATATGTAATAATATATAGTATATATCAATATATAGATATAGATCCTAACCATAGTTATATATATAACTACTATAATCTTATATAGTAATATAGATGAAGATATTATATTAATATACAAATAAAATTATAACTAATTCTTAATAGATATATATATATAATATTTCATGTTATATACATTAAAATAGAATTAGTATTATATATATAATAGGATATTATATGTATATATAGTAATATTAATAGATATTAATATAGTATAATATATTAGTATAATTGATTATATATGATTAATTAGAATATATAAAATATATAATATATAAATTTGTAATAGAAATAATAGATGAATTATATATAATAAGATATATATAATAGATATAGATTATATAAAGATATAGATAATAATTAGATATATATATATTATATATAATTAATATATAATGAATAAAATAAATATATATTAGATAATATATACTCTATACATGGATATATTCTACCTAACTATGGTTGTTAATTGTAATAAAAATAAAGCCCAGTAAATTTACATGAAATTCTTAAAATAATATATGATGATAAAAAAATATTAATATACTTAAATATAATATATATATAGTTAGTATATATTATATTATATATATATATATATAAGGCATATATATAATATATATATATAGAATATTATATAGCTATATATATAGATTTAATGAAAATTATTGTATAATATTAAAAATATATATATAATAAATAAAATTATATATTAATATGAGTAATTATATATATATATTAGATATATTAATATATTATATATTATGAAGATACCCCACACACTAACCCCTTATACCTATCTATATCTCCCCCAACCGACTCACTCCCACCTCCTATTCCGTACTCTCCATCAACCCCCTCTCCCCTCCCTACCCCTACCCCTTCACCATACCTACCCTACCCCCCTATTTATAATCAACCCATCCACCCTACTCACCTCATCGTCTCATAGTATATATATAATATAGATAGTATATAATATATTATATAATATATATATATATTACTATATATTCAGATATATTAGATAGATATATATTCAGTATGACGTAAGCGTTAAAGGCATTTCTCCAGCAGTCATCGCTCACGTTCCCCCCCCCCCCGGCTTCCCCCTATCTCTCCGCCTCCTTCTAATTATCTATAATTTATATCCATATATATTAATATATAAATATATATAGTAAATATGTAAATTAATATATATATAATATAATTATTATAAGATATTATATATAGTTATTATATAATATATATATAGTATATAATTAGAAAACTAATATATAAATAAAAGTATATATATATAATATTATACATATTATATAGATATATTTATATATATATATATATAATATAATTAATAAATATATATTATATAATATGATAGTATTAATAAAATATAATTATAATATATATATATATAAAAAGATATATTATAAATAATATATAATAAATATATATATATATATATATATATTATATATTATGATATATAGTATATATCTATAAGATACTCTATATGACATCCTACCCCCCCTACCATACCCCCTACTTACCTCAAGTACCCTACCACTTCCACTAGATATATGAATAATTATAGTATATACCCCCCTTCGCACCCCCCTACCCTCTATACCCCTCCCTATATATCTATATATATATAGTATTATTATATTATAATATTAAGAAATAGAGATATATTATATAAATTATATATAATACAATTCTACTGTGCAAACCAATCCAAAATTTAACACCCTCTGTTGTACTGAAGATAATGGTCTTTCGTTATATCAAGATGTTGCTTCTATTTATTTATTTTCTTGTTATGCCCCTGTGTCTTCCGTCGACTTGTATCTATCTATGAGAATTTATTGGATATAACGATACATTCCATATCACTAGATGTACACAGCACTCTTGCCTATGCCTCTCACTCCTTTCCATACTCTGAGAAATCGCACTAGTCTACAAGAAAACATTCCTAACTCCATTCAGTCTCTCACTCATAGCTCTAACCTCAACCCAGAATACGCCTTGTTGCTATATACGTCTCGCACTCCTCTCATACTTGCATATCTAAAGTCTTTTTTTAGATAATCAGGGTACCATAACTTTAAAAAGAGTATAGAATAAGTGCATCATACTCTGAATTATTGGGCATATAACATAGCTAATTATAATACGACTTTTTCTCATTAGTTACTTCTATACTCTCCTCGCTCGCAGCACACTTCATGCGCTTCTTCTCCCCCGCCTCCTTCATTCTTGCTCTCTCTGGCTGCCAAGCGACTGATAGCCTCTTTTTCACATTACTGCTGTCTCTCTATAACAGCGACTAACTCCCAATCTATACGAGTGAGTATAAAATTTTATTAGTAGAGCACCTAGTGTGAAACCTTTATACAACTTTTACTATTAAATTATGATTAATTGACCACTTATGTCCACCCCAGAATAGTTTAAGATCATTTGATTTATGATATTAAACAACATTAGTGTCAGGTTTACTAATCTCAGCAAACGTGAAAGACCTTGCATTTAAGTCCCTTATCTAAATCATTCATTTATATATATGAGGAGCAAAAGTGGCCCCAGAGTCTGAACCCAGTGACTTACACCACTCTTGCACTATATTTACCAATGTATAGAACTTATTGCAAATTTAGATGATGTTACTACATCCG
>JABUQX010016258.1:60000-62500 GCA_015478945.1 Trachelipus rathkii | reverse complement strand
GGAAAAAACTACAATGATACTAAAATTCTCACCAGAACACTCGAAAAAATGACTCAAGCCAAACGAACTTATCGATACTGGACTTCAAATTTTCACATTTCTAAATAAAATTTTGGATTATGGTCCTTTCAGCCTTTCACAACTATCTACAGTTACGATGGATTCAATCGTTAAGACTAGCAACTTCTTTTCAGTATGGGAATTTCTTTCATCATTCAAGTTTGGATTATGGGCAGAAACTTATTTTTGAATTCCACTACGAACTTTGATTCCTTTTCGAATTCTAAATGGTTCTGTGACCGCTCCCTTTTATGTATGAAGAAATTTTTCAAATAAAAGGACCTAAATTTCAAGCAATTTCGACTCTACATATGTAACTTCCTTACAGTATGGATTTCTTTCATCATTTTAAGTTTGGATTATGGGCAGAAACTCATTTTTCGTATTCCACTACGACTTTGATTCCCTTTTTCGAATTCTAGAATGGTTTTTCTGTGAACCTTCATTCACTTTTATGTAATGAAGAAATTTTTCAATAAGAAACCTAACTTCAAGAACTTCGCTCTACAAGATGTCAGCATGGTTTCTCTCTCGTAACTACATACTTTGAAAAACTACGTGCGCATGTGTCAAAATCATGGAACGTTAGAAACGTCTTATACTGGACCTTTCCTTGGATTTAATGGTTCGATCAATGTGGCCTATTTAACTTGTGAATAATTCAATTGTTTTATATCAATAATTATTATGTATTAATATTTTTGTACTTTTATGCATTTAAATGTTTGTATGTTTGTTTATATCTAACGGATATAACCAAATATGCTTGTGTTTAAATGCACCTTTTATTTTCTGTATATATAACATTATTGTATTTATATGTATTCAAATACTTGTATATATGTTTAGATCTTCGGATGTAACCAGTTATGCTCGTATTTGAATATTCTTCAAATTTCATGTATACTATTTTTGCCTTCATATGTTTGTATGTTTACTTATGTCTTCGACATAATTAAAATATGCTTGCATTTGAAGTAACTTTAATATTTATGTATTCTTAGTTTATTATTTCTTGTAATATTATTATAACATACTTTCTCACTCCGTGTTTAGCGCAGGAAGTAATGTAGCACTCCATTATAACTTTGTAAAAATTTTAATTTATGTTCGTACTTATGCTAAGATTTGCGCGAGCAAAATTTTAGCATAAGTCGAAATGAAATGATATATAAACCCGTCCTGTTGAGGTACTCTTCAGTCAGATACAGAGTCAGATCAAATTATTAAGAATCGGAAGAAAATCTCACTCAAGATACTCTCTCCAGAAATCCTCCCGGCAAGAGCGATTAACTTCAAGGAAAAGGCTGCGACTCGAATTTCAATCACAAACACAAATCCTCGCACAAAAATAGGGTGGAAAAGGCTGTGACTACCAATTCGCCTACGAAGAGAGAGTATCTCAACAGAAGGGACTTTTGTTATCTTTTATACGTTTCATTGCATATTTTATAAGCACAAAATATTTTTTTTTGCGGGAAAAATAAAAAAATGAAAAAACAGACTCATCATTAGTCAGAATATGGATCTTTAAATTACGCGAACCTCTTATATAGGGGTGCTTGCTCATAAAAGAAGCCCACCAATTTAGGCAAGTTCTACCTATTATATATATAAGGTGTTAATATATGAAATTTTTTTTTTTTGGTTCGCTGATTAAAAATGTTTTTAGTTTTTTTGTAGCTATACCTTTTTTTTGATAATAGGTGTAAGTAATTCGGACGCTGGGTTATTATATATAAGTATATAATATATATATATATATTATATATATATTATATATATATATATATATAATATATTATATATATATATATATATATATATATATAATATATTATATATATATATATATATAGTATATATAATAATATATATGCAACGGCGACTCCAACACTTTTTAGCCTAACTCGTGCTCCTACTCATCGTCTCGTCTCTTCTCTTCTCTCTATGATATGATAATATAATAGTATATATTAATATATATATATATATATATAATATATATACTATAAGTATATACTAGCGTAATATATATATATATATATATTGTATATATATATTATATATATATATATTAATATATAAACTTGGACAGCCCCTCCATGCCAAGTTTACACGAGCCGCCACTGCTTTTAACTTAAATTTTCTTTTATTATTTTGACTTTAATTAATATTTCAATTTAAGAAAAAATATATGCTCTGAAAATTTCATCCCGATCGCAAGAGCAAAAAAAAAACTATCGTAATTTTTCATTTTAAAAACTAAAATAAGTGGGTTTTGAATTTCGACATAGCTGAGCACAAATTTCAAAAAAAACAAAAAACTACTTCGTGACTTCTCTAGGTAATAGACTCATCTATGTATATTTCAAGTTTGAAGTCATTTCGAAAAAAAAATTGTAGAAGTTGAAGCGAAAAATGTCAAAAACATAGGTTT
>JABUQX010016258.1:37500-47500 GCA_015478945.1 Trachelipus rathkii | reverse complement strand
TACACATATGTAACACACACATTCACTTAATGGGTCTACACTTACACTCACATAAGACACTTACACTTACATTACACTTATACACATGTATAAACACATTTCGACCAACCTTTGGTCTTCCATGGGTCAATTTTAGCCCATCCTAATTTTAGGCACTTAAACATTTTTATTAAAAACATATACTTTACAGACCTTAAAGCAGTAAATCAGTAAATCAATAGAGGTGTTAACTAACACCTAGGGGGATTAGTATGCTTTTGTTTTACTGTTTTACTTGCTTAACCATGTTTTACAGCATTTAACTCATGTTTTTTAACTGCTTAAACTTATATGTTTTACTCACTGCTTTAACTCACAATTTATGTATACAATTACATACCTTAAAAGCAGTAAATCAGTTTTAAAATGCAAAATAGAGGTGGTTTACCTTAACACAAGAGGGGATTAGTATGGCCTTTTGTTTTAAACTGTTTTAACTGCTTTAACTCTGTTTTTTACTGCTTAACTCATGTTTTACTGTTTTAACTTATATGTTTTACTGCTTTAAACTCTTACATATTTATTAAAATTACATACCTTAAAGCAGTAAATTCAGTAAATCAAATAGAGGTTTTACCTAACACCTAGGGGGGATTAGTATGGCTTTTGTTTTAAAACTTGTTTTACTGCTTTAAACTTCATGTTTTTTACTGCTTTAACCTCATGTTTTACTGTTTTAACTTATATGTTTAACTGCTTTAACTCACATATTTATTAACATAACATACCTTAGCAGTAAATCAGTAATCAATAGAGGTGTTACCTAACCCCTAGGGGGGGATTAGAATGCTTTTGTTTTACTGCTTTAACTGTTTTTTTTTTTTTTTTTTTTAACATGCATGTTTTACTGGCTTTAACTCATGGTTTTTAACTGCTTTAAACTCATATTTTACTGCTTTAACTCACCTATTCATTAACTTACATACCTTAAGCCAGTAAATTCAAAGTAATCAATAGAGGGTGTTACCTAACACTAAGGGGGGATTAGTATGCTTTTGTTTTACAACTGTTTTAACCTTGCTTTAAACTCATGTTTTACTGCTTTTTAAGACTCATGTTTTAAACTGGCTTTAACTTTCCCTGTTTTAACTGTTTTATACTTTCTGCTTTAAACTGCCTTTAATAACGCTCATATTATTTATTAAAACATTATGTTTTTTTTTTGTTTTAATATTTTTTATTTTATTTTTAATTATTATTTTTATTTATTTTTATTATTATTTTTATTATTTTTAATTATTTTTATTTTTATTATTTTTATTATAACTTAGTGTTATTTACTTCATGCCTATTGTTATTTACTTCATGAACAACACATACACACACCACACACACACACACACACACACCAACACACACACACAACACACACACACTTACACTTATACACACCTTCACTATAACACTTATACACACATTCACTATGACACTTACATTTACCCATAGACCACTTACATTTACCACTATACACCATGCGGTCACAACTCGCGCTGTGTTGCAGTATGTGCACTTACTCTTATAATCAGTACAACATTCACTATGATACTTTATACAACACATTGCGGACGTATGAGACACTTACATTTATCGTCTCATAGACACTTACATTGTACACTTGTCAGTCTCACAGCCACAGATTTACTTACACTCACACAGATTTACTTAAACACACAGATTTACAGTCTATAGATTTTACTTACACACACAGATGTTACCTTACAACTCGCAATTCAGATTAACATGCACACGACATCGCAAACACACACTCAGCAACAGTAGATGGGCCTGCACACCGCACACCTGTCACGGCACACTCACTTACACATATAACGTATAATTAATTAAAACATTTTATGTTTTAATTAAACAGTACAATTATAATTACGTCATGGTCATAATATTACTAAAATTATTTCACAAAGTTTCTTAAACAACTTTCTATAATAAATCAATCATAATCTTTGAACAAAGAATTTAATTATTAACTGTTAATACTTTTTTTGTTTATAAATTTTATAACAATCAAGTTTTAAAATAACTTTTACTGAAATTTTATGAAATTTTATTAAAACATATATTTTACGCGTACCTTAAAGCAATTAAATCAGTAAATCAGTAAGGCCGGCCCCTACACCCCTCTACATCAAGCTATGCCACGTTTTTGTTCTATTGACTTAACTGGCTTACATCATCTTTAAGCCATGTATAAGTATAAAATATAGCAAAAATAAAGTTCTTCTCTCTGCTATAACATAACATGTATTTTTATTAAAAATCATTCTTACAGTTTTTATTTAAAATAACAATTAATTCACTTACATTTATATTATATTCAACTCGATGTTACTAAAAATATTTCAAAGTTTTTTAAAATAATTCGGGTTTTCTTTATATTATTATTATTATCTAGTACATTGAACATCCATCACGAGAAAAACACACAACGCCGCACTGCAGTCCTTTCAGATAACGAAACTGGACCTTCTCTGTAAAATGTGTTGAAATAACTACTTTAAGCCTAAATTAGGATAAGCCTTTTTGTACCCGGGGCGATTTATAAGCCTAATTCCAGGTCAAAATATATTTCAAACTGACCTTTTTCTGTAAAATGTGGTGCAAAAACTACGTTAGGCCTAAATTTAGGCCTAAATTTAGGATAAGCCTTTTTGTAGACGGGATAATTTAATCCTAATACCAGGTCAAAAGGTAATTCCCGTATAGACAAGAATCATTGTTATTATTATTTTTATAAATATATTTCAAACTGAAACATGCTGGATCGGTAAGATCCTTTAAGCAGGTAAAAAGGAAATGTTTTCCTTACTTGTGATTGGTCGGGTAATCCTTATCTCTATATGACCTCGTATGTGATTGGTCGAGAATTATTTTATCGTCTTTGAAAATTAACTTTGTTCCTTAAACTTGTATTTATAAAATGTTATGTTTTTAATTATTCTTTTAGATTCCCCAAACTCATTTTTAAAATCATAGTCATTTAGCTGTTAAGCGGGTGGCACAAGTTTAATCTGTTTGTATTAAAGAGTGTTTTATTTTAACTAAGTGTATATCATATTTATAATAAATACTTACATTGAGGAATAATTATTAATTTCACTAGAATAGATAATAATTAATTCACTAGTTCATAAGCTAACCACCAGGGCTCAGCATGAGCCCCACCCGCCGCGTACCCGCCAACCCCGCCGACCCGCAGGCGCTCGCGGCGTACCCGCCCGCCGCGTGCGCCCGCAGGCGCAATATTTCCGCGTTCCCGCCCGCCGCGTGCGCCCGCAGGCGCAATATTTCCGCGCGCGCGCGGCAATGATACGTGCCGCCTGGGGCGCACGCGGCGGCGGGAACGCGGAAATATTGCGCCTTCGGGCGCACGCGGCGGGACGGGGCGGGACGCACCTGCGGGTGCGGGGTTGGCTGCCTTTGCGGGTGGGCTCATGCTGAGCCCTGGTGGTTAGCTTATGAACTAGTGAATTAATTATTATCTATTCTAGTGAAATTAATAATTATTCCTCAATGTAAGTATTTATTATAAATATGATATACACTTAGTAAAATAAAACACTTTTAATACAAATCAGATAACTTGTGCACCGCTTAACAGCTAAAATGACTATGATTTTAAAATGAGTTTGGGTCTAAAAGATAATAAAACACACACCTGCTCAAATACAAGTTTAAAGAACAAAGTTAATTTTCAAAAGACGATAAAATAATTCTCGACCAATCACATACGAGGTAATATAGAGATAAGGATTACCCCGACCAAATTCACAAGTAGGAAAACATTTTCCTTTTTACCTGCTTAAAGGATCTTACCAGATCCAGCATGTTTCAGTTTGAAATATATTTATAAAATAATAATCAACAATGAATTCTGTCCTATACGGAAATTACCTTTTGACCTGGTATTAGGATTAAATTATCCCGTCTACAAAAAGGCTTATCCTAAATTTAGGCCTAAATTTAGGCCTAACGTAGTTATTGCACCACAATTTACAGAAAAAGGTCAGTTTGAAATATATTTTGACCTGGAATTAGGCTTAAATCGCCCGGGGTTACAAAAAGGATTATCCTAAATTTAGACCTAAAGTAGTTATTTCAACACATTTTACAGAGAGAGGTCAGTTTCGTATCTGTGAAAGGAGTGGGGTTGTTGTGTTTTCCTCGTGATGGATTGTCAATGTACATAGATAAAATAAAATAATAAATAAAGAAAACCCGATAATTATTTAAAAAACTTTGAAATATTTTTAGTTAACATCGAGTGAATAATATAAATGTAAGTGAATAATTGTTATTTTTAAATAAAAACTTAGAATGATTTTAATAAAATACATGTTATGTTAGCAGAGAAGAACTTATTTTGTTATTTTTTTACTTATTACATGGCTAAAGATGATGTAAAGCAGTAAGTCAATAGAACAAAACGTGGCATAGCTTGATGTAGAGGGGTGCTAGGGGCCGGCCTTACTGATTTACTGATTTATTGCTTTAAGGTACGTAAAATATATGTTTTTAATAAAATTTCATAAAAATTTTAGTAAAAGTTATTTTAAAACTTGATAGTTATAAAATTTATAAACAAAAAAGTATTAACAGTTAATAAATTCTTTGTTGCGAAAGATAATGATTGATTATTATAGAAGTTTAAGAAATTTGAAATAATGTTACGTTATATTGTGAAATGAGTAATAGATAAATGTACGTGTTTTAATTAAAACATAAATGTTTCTAATAATTACACAAGACATTGTGTAAGTGAGTGTGCGTGGGTGTGGGTGTGGGTGTGTGTGTGTGTGTGTGTGTGTGTGTAATCTGTGTGCGAGTGTAAGTAAATCTGTGTGAGTGTAAGTAAATCTGTGTGTGAGTGTAAGTAAATCTGTGTGAGTGTAAGTAAATCTGTGTGTGAGTGTAAGTGTAAGTGTATAGTGTCTATGGATAAATGTAAGTGTCATAGTGAATGTTTGTATAAGTATCATAGTGAATGTGTGTATAAGTGTCAGTGTTGTGTGTGTGTGACCGCATGTGTATAAGTGTAATGTAATGTCTATGGGTAAATGTAGTGTGTCATAGTGAATGTGTGTATAAGTGTCATAGTGAATGTGTGTATAAGTGTAAGTGTGTGTGTGTGTGTGTGTGTGTGTGTGTGTGTGTGTATGTGTGTTCTAAATAATAATAACAATAGGCATGAAGTAAATAACACTAAGTATAATAAAATAATTAAATAAAAATAAAAATAATAAAAATAATAATAAAAATAAATAAAAATAATAATAAAAATAAATAAAAAGTATTAAAACAAAATAAAACATAATGTTAATAAAATATATGAGTTAAAGCAGTAAAGCAGAAAGTTAAAAACAGTAAAAGCAGAAAGTTAAAGCAGTAAAAACATGAGTTAAAGCAGTAAAACATGAGTTAAAGCCGTAAACCGTAAAACAAAAGCATACTAATCCCCCCTTGTGTTAGGTAACACCTCTATTGATTTAACTGTTTACTGCTTTAGGGTATGTAATGTTAATGAATATGTGAGTTAAAGCAGTAAAACATATGAGTTAAAGCAGTAAAACATGAGTTAAAGCAGTAAAACATGAGTTAAAGCAGTAAAGCAGTAAAACAAAAGCATACTAATCCCCCCTAGGTGTTAGGTCACACCTCTATTGATAGTTACTGATTTAACTGCTTTAAGGTATGTAATGTTAATAAAGATATGTGAGTTTAAGCAGTAAAACATATAAGTTAAACAGTAAAAACATGAGTTAAAGCAAGTAAACATGAGTTAAAGCAGTAAAACAGTAAAACAAAGCATACTAATCCCCCCTAGGTGTTAGGTAACACTCTATTGATTTACTGATTTACTGCTTTAAGGTAAGTAATGTTAAATAAATATATGAGTTAAGCAGTAAAACATATAAATTAAAAAACAGTTAAAACATGGGTTAAAGCAGTAAAACATGAATTAAAGAGTAAAACCGTAAAACAAAAGCATACTAATCCCCTCTTTGGTGTTAGGTAACACCTCTATTGATTGAATTTACTGATTTACTTCTTTAAGGTATGTAATGTTAATAAATATGTGAGTTTAAGCAGTAAAATCATATAAATTAAAGCAGTAAAACATGAGTAAAGCAGTAAAACATGAGTTAAGCAGTAAAAGCAGTAAAAACAAAAGCATACTAATCCCTAGGTGTTAGTTAACACCTCTATTGATTAACTGATTTACTGCTTTAAGGTCTGTAAAGTATATGTTTTTAATAAAAATGTTTTAAGTGCGCCTAAAATTAGGATGGGCTAAAATTGACCATGGAAGACCAAAGGGTTGGTCGTGTGTTTATACATGTGTATAAGTTGTAAATGTAAGTGGTAAGTGTCTATGGTGAGCTGTAAAAGTTCATAGTGAATGTGTGTAATAAGTGTGTGGGTGTGTGTATGTGTGTGTGTTTGTGAACCGCTTGTGTATAAGTGTAAATGTAAGTGTTCCTATGGGTAAATGTAAGTGTCAAAGTGTGTGTGTGTGTAAGTGTCATAGTGAATGTGGTGTATAAGTGTCATAGTGAATTGTGTGTGTGGTTGTGTGGGCGTGTGTTGTGTTTGTTGTGTGTGTGTAATATAAGTATGAAGTGTGTATGTGTATAGAGTATAAGTGTGGTGTGTGTGTGTGTGCACGGATGGAAATAAGTTAGGATAGATCCATACAGGTCAGGTTCCTACATGACCTCATGTTAGCACAGATACCTACCAAAGGCTAGGCATCAGTTACCTGGATGAGCTCAAGGCGGGGTGGAGGCTAGGTGCAGGAGTAGGATAGGTGTAGGCTAGGTGTAGGTGTACGCCTAGGTTAGGTAGGTAGGTTAGGTTTAGGTTAGTAGGTAGGTTAGGTTAGGTTTAAGGTTAGTTAGGTTGGTTAGGTTTAGGCTAGGGTTAGGTTTGTTTAGTAAAGGCCAGGTTAGTGCAGGTTTAGGCTAGGTGTAGCTGGGTATAGGGTATCCGGCAAGGTCAATGTCGAAATATCATGGTCAAACAAGTTAATATATATTATATATATATATATATATATATATATATATATATAAATATATATATATATATACTAATATTAATTATATATATTATATATATATATATATTATAAGTATATATATATAATAGTATATATATCGTGTACTAATGATTATATATAAATATGAGCCGAGCCGACTGCGGTGGAGAACGGACGCATTAAAAAGAGAGTGGAAAAGAAAAGAGAAGATTTAGTAGAAAGGAATAAGAGAAGAGTACCAAGAAACACAAGAGATTGCAACGAGGGATTAGAAGTTTGAGTGCTGGTGAATTAGATGGTTCCTAAGAGAACATTTGTTCAGAATGAAGACTTTTTAGAAACAGTAATTACAAAACTTTTAATAAAAATTTAAACCAAAATTTAAAAATTAAAAATTTATTTTAATATAACGGAGGAGCACCAAAATTTTTAATCTTGATTCTTTTTGATATACAAAAGTAATTAATTAATAAAAATGACCAAGTCAACATCTTTTGGATTTATTATTATTAATAAGAAGATAGAAAGATGATCATTCGGTGGACGAGAGGGAAGTCGGCATCTCTAGTATAGGAAGAGTCAGAGTCGAAGAAATGGATTCAAGCAAGCACGAGAGTGCTACCTATGGCGTCCGGTAGCTCTAGTGCTGGTTAGAAGCACCTCGCCCAGCTAAGCGAAGACCCAGGTTCGTCACTGGTCGGCGTCTGAGTGGTGTTACTATGTGTGGGTCGTGCTTGCGAGGCAGAATTGACCGCAGAAACACCTGCCAAACTCTTTAATTTGCCCGTGAGCGGTGGTGTTTTAACTATAGAAAAAAAAAAAAAAAAAAAAAAAAAAAATAATACTATCTAAATTTAATATATATATATAATATATAATATTAATATATATATATATAGTATATGAATATATATATTATATATATATTATATATAAATATAAATAATATATATATATATATTAGCGTATGTGTGTGTGTATAAATAGCCTAGCGGTGTGCCGTGTGTGCTAAGTGTCATAGTGTGTGTAGACGTGGGTGTAGGTGTGAGTAGGGTTGGTGTATGTATCCATGGCAGGGTCGGTAAGGGTGGGTGTGTGTATATAGGGTGGGTGTATGTGTCTAGGCATGTGTGTGTGTAGGTGCATGATGTGAGTGGTAGTGTCTATGGGTGGAGTGTAATGTTGTGTGTGTATTAATTAGCCTAGCGGGTGTGTTGTGTGTGTGTGTGTATAAGATATAGCGTAACGGGTGTGTGTGTGTGTGTGTGAGTGTGTAAGTATGTTTATATGTATGTGTGTGTGTATGGAATGTAGCGATTTTACTCTCTATCTCTCTCGTTGTATATATATATACTATATATATATATATATAATATATATATATATATAAGATTGATCTATTTGAGTATTGATATGCTATATATATATATTATAATATATAAATATATATATATAATATATATTATATTATGATATATATATATATATATATATATATATATATAATATATTATATATAACTATAATATATATATATATATTTATAATAATAATTGCAATATATATAAAATTGCAAAATCGATGTGCGCTTTTTTCTAAACTTTTAATATGGAATAGCTAATTCCAAAATTTTTGTATGCATAAAATGATTTATATAAAGTAACATTTGTTTATATATTAAAGGGCATTCAGACGGAGCCCAATCTGTTAAGTCCAACACACTTCCTTAAGAGGCTACGGGTCGAGTTCCAGTTCGGTTAGTGACATGGAGAAGTCACTTTTTTAAATAACCGCAATTTAATGTTATTCCTTGCGGGTGGGATAATTCGCATCAGAAGATAGAAGATGTTATGCGCAAGCGCATATACATGTATGCGCAAGCGTCTGTGCATATACAATGGCTAAGTAGTAGTATAAAATGACATGTGGCGACCATTCCTTAAAGAAGGCCCAAGGGACTCAGGATACCTGTGAAACCTTCCCCCAGAAAGAGTACAGAAGCAACTTATATATATAATATATAGTATAGAGTATATTAGTATAGTATATATATAATATTATGTGATATATATATTATTAATATATATATATCATATATATATATATATATTAGTGAAAGGCAAATTTGGAAAATAGATTCATATGAAAACTTGGTATAGGTGATGGGAAGTACCTGTTTGGAGTGTAGCTGCAGAGCAGAGTATGAGTACAGTCACGGTGAGATGGGAATGGGTATAAGATACGTGAATTGTAACGGGGCTAGGAGGGGAAGGACTGGGAGTGATGGAGAGGGTGTGGGTGTGTAATAAGGGTTGGTAGTGTATGTGTCTAAATGGAGTGCATTCGTGGATATTAAAATACGTATTTCATGAGTTAATAGAAAAACGGATGGATGCGAAGGCGAAAAACCGGTCCGGCGGTTGGTGCTGTGCGGGTGCGGCTCGGTGCGAGGGTGCTGCGCGGGTGATCGCGGTGCGGCGCGGATGCGGGAGGACCTTGCGTTACGCGCAGTCGCGTACCCATCCCTGAACTCCGGATAATCGCCCCTTCCAGTGCTTAGTGGGGTGGGATAGATGTCCGCGAAAAAAAAATAAGATAAAATCTAAAATAAAAAAAAATAAATAATAAATAAGAAATAAAAATAAAAAAATAAAGAAATAAAAGCACTAAAAAACATACCCATGAAGGTAGCTGATGTTATGTTCCAAAATTACGGTTGGGCCAAAAATAGAGGTCGAATGGGGATATTTTGTCAGGTAAAATACCGTTTGGTCAAAATGACCAGCGTGCATGTCATAGGTCAAAAAGAGTCGCGGTCAGAAAAGGTCGTGTGAACTTCATTTCGACCTCTGCAGGTGTGTCCGGATAATGGAGCCATCCTTAACTTGACTTATATATATATAGTAT
>JABUQX010016258.1:0-27500 GCA_015478945.1 Trachelipus rathkii | reverse complement strand
AAGAAAATTTCACAGAACAGCGTGGTGCAGAAAGAAAAGAAGCACCGCAGCGAACCAGTCTGGAATTACTAACATCAATACAAAACTCAATGTTTCCGACACAGCAACCCTTTGTACGAGGGCTTCTTAACAGTGGTGGTACTGCGATTGGATATTGCCCGCGCAGCACTTGCCATCTACATACATATAGAAATGCGGATAAGCACACATCGCGCGCAAATATAAGGTCAAAAAGGAACTAGAAAGTACAGGACAGTTTGAAATCTTTTGCGCCTTTTTGAACTCGACCCTATCCAAAAGCCGATGAAACCAGAGCCCCCGCCCCCACAATCATGAGACCATTAACTCCATACAAGGAGATTCAACCCTTGTATAGTGGAGTAACTGAGGAAGAAAAAAAGTCTCGCACTCTAACAAGAACTTCCAGTTTCTTTGAGGCCTCCTAGCAACCGTTGTGATTGAGGTTTTCAAAACATTTTTTCGTTTATGTTAAGCCAAGGATGTTTATATTGCAACAGGAGAGACGAGAGACCGTCGAAAGAGATAAAAAGTTAAGTGTCTTAGAGAGAAATTTGTAGAAGTTTTTTAAAGAATTAAATTGCACAAGCTTGAGACGACCCCAACCCTGATTCTATCCAGATCACGAGAATATAATCGGAAAGATTAAGACAAGAGCAATTCTAGGAAGGTAATAAATAGGGAGCAGAATTGATATGAGTTGAGAATGCAGGGTTCAATCATCGCATATGAGTGATAGATTAGATTGCAGCTGTGAGAAGATCATTTGATGAAAAGCAGGAATTAAGTAGGAGATAAAACAGAACCCTGCAGAGAACACCACTATGACAGAAAAATAAGAAGTCGCCCATCAAACAACAGCCAACATTGAGAATTTGAAAGAGCGAGACATAAGTATGCAAAGAGAAGAAGGAAACCAAAGAGGGAGCTTTGGAGAGCAGTGACGCTGCCAACCGGTCAAATGCTTTGGAATATGTCAAGCGCACCACACAAGTCTTCCCTATCCTAAGCGAAAACCAAATCTGTAAATAGAAAGTATATCGCAGTTAGATCTCGAGCACCGAAAGCCTACTGTATATCAGAAAGAAGAAAGAGATTCAGATATCTAAGATGAGATTGAGAAGGGTTTCAAAGATCTTATAAGATAAAGGAGAGCTATAGCGATATTAAAGGAATCAGAGCAGGGGCATATTTTTCCGATAGGTGTACATATGCGCGCTTCAACACTGAGGAAAGTGCTTATTAGGCATAAAATATATGAACGAGGGGCGGGGTCAGCACGAAGCACACTTCCTCAAAAACTCGGAGAGGAATCCATCCGGGCCACCCGTCTTCTTCCTAACGTTTATAGATTCAGAGCTCATGCACCGATCAAATGAAATGACAGGTAATAGCATCGGCACCTGAAGAGAAGAAGAGGAAGAGGTAATACCAGAATCGTCAGGCTGAATTAAGAGAAAATAGGATGCAAAAGATGAATTGCCTTTCATTGGAATATTAACAACAAGATCATCAGAGCGAATAAGAGGAAAAAATGATTTACAGAATTTGTTAGAGATGTTAGGCCAGAGAGAATTGTCAGTAGGAGAACCAAGAGGTCAGTGCATTTTCGTTTAATGAAAATCCGCTTTGCTCGAGTCCCCCCTGGCAACGATTTCTAGCTGAATGAAAATGCAAGAGTGATTAGGAGACGGAATTTTTCCACATCTATTAAGCATTGTCTCTTAGCCTGAATGGCCATGAACAAAGCACGATCAAACATGGATTTGAGGAGAAAGATTTATTCCAGAAGAATGAACCCTGCTCATTTCCCATTAACATTACATTCCCACTTTACGCAATCTTGAAGCTCTTAAGAGTCAAAGCATCACTTCAGTTATAAGCTAGCGTAGAAGCAACCGCAATCCCCCCATCGGCCAGATCAAATGTCCAGAAAAACCCGCACAGGCATTGAGGATTTTGAAAGAAAGTATTAAAATTAAGTAATAAGTTGTGTCAGATTGCCATACGCAATTGGGTTATTATAAGAGAAGGACTAGTGTTTAAAAATAGGTCAAGTGGTTCAAAAATCGTTGGAACAATCCGGATGTGTGTGGTTATTTAATCAGGTTGCTCCAGATCGTTTGAGAATACTGAATTGATTCGCTTCTCTCCAACTTAATCAGTAAGATAGAACCCAATCAATCAAGTTTTGTGTACATTGAAATCCCCTAAATAGAGGACCTCAATAGATGAGAAGATATACAGTCTCGTGAGAAAAGTAAGAATCAGAAAAAGGCATGAAAATCTTCTGTTAGGAGAACAGTAGCAAAGCATAAGAATATTGTAGTAGAAGGAAGGAAAGATTTAGCCACAGAACATCAAGTTAGGAGATTCGAGATTCTCGAACGTGTTACAGGAGTGTTTATTTACATAGCACATACTCACCCTTCAAACGAAATTATAAATTATTATAGTCATAATTAAAACTAGTTGAGGAATGAATTACTCCATCTGGTTCAGAAAAGAGCATAAAATTAGGTAGAGTAGAACGGTAGTATTCCATGGATGAGCAATTAGAGTGAAGCCATGATGTGTAAAAAGTCAAAGAAGCACAACCTGTGCAAATCTGCTTATCATTACACCACACGCACACGCACACGCAACACGCACACGCACACGCACACCAATCACAAAAAAAAAAAAATAAAATAAATAAAATAAAAAAACCCAGACAGAAAAAAAAATAGACAAAAAAACAAAATGAGCAATGAGAAATTTATTCGTACGCTAAAACTAAATTTTAAAACGATAAAACCCTATTTACAGCATTATCTAAATATGAATATCCAGAGTAAAACACTCACGACTCACACGCTCCACGAAAATTGCGTACTAAAAAATACTATTGATCAACTAAAAAAGTAATAAAATCGTATAATTATAATAAGCTTCCAAATAGTAATTTTACGCTAAAGACAAGTGGAAAAACGCCTAAAAAATCTAAGTTAAAAAGGAATCGAAGAAAAAAAACAACCAACTTCAGTACTACTACTACTATCTATATCGAACTAGATTATTATTGAATCTAAAAGTTCTCATAATTTTCACCCAAAAAGTAAGAAGTATCTAAGTATCGGCCACTTTAACCGATACCGATACCGATACCGATACCATCAAAAATGGCGATACTACGATACCGATACATATACTATCGTACATCCCTATATAAATATATTATATTATATATATTATATATACTATATATATATATATATATATATATATATATAGTATATATATATATAACTATATATATATATATTATATATATATATGTTGGGGTGTGTGTGTGTGGTGTTTTGTGGTTGGTGGTTAGATATGTGTGTGTATTGTGTGTTGTGATGTGTGTTGTGGTGTGTGTCTGGTGTGTGTGTGTTGTGTTGTAGTGTGTGCGTGTTGTGTGTGGTGTGTTTGGGTGGGTGTGGTGTTGTTTTTGTTGTGTGTGGTGTGGTGCTGTTGTGTGTGGTGTGCTGTAAATAAATATAAACCATATTTTACAGTTTGTAGGTTATGCATTTAACAGATTAAGGGCTTAAATCTCATATTATTATCTATTATTAAAATTAAAGCGAAAAAAATGAAAATAAGGCAATTTAAGTTCCTATTTCGCTCTTTCTCAAATTACAACGAAGTGCCCTGAAGGCATCCTTCTTATTCCTTCACCTTATACAGAGTTCGCTCCTGCTTATCTCGAGTCATTTTCTACTTATTTTTCTTTCTCTCTCTCTGTCCTTTATTCTCCGTTCGTAAAAAAAAACACACTGTTTCTAAAGACAAAAATTTTTTCTCTTCTTTTCATTCCGTTTTCATCAAAAGTGAACGAAATTAAATGTTTGTCCTTTTTGTCACTCATCGTGGATTTTTAATTTTTAGGAAAAGAAAAGCTTGTGTAATATGAATAAGCCCGAATTGGACATATTCATTTGTGTTTTAGACATTCTGTTTCACAGAATATGAAATACCTTCCTCACACCAATTTATAAGTTGAATTAGTGAAAAATAAAATGTTGTATATTATAATATGATCGTTTTGAAGTATACAACCTTCTCATTTTAAAGGATAGACGTGGTCATTCATTTCTCCACCTGTGAAGACTAGTGCTAACTTGTCATGAGATGTTATATTATGAATAACATAGTTAAGATACAGTGATAATAAATAATTGCATTCCCGCTAAGTCCCTGCATTCCACCTCCTACTGTGAATATGAATCATGCCTCATAATTCAAGTGCTGTTAAATCAAACGGTTAAATTTAAAATGTAGACTAGGCCGTAAGGTGTACCGTATTATAAAAATTGTAGACTAAGCCCTATGTACCCTTTTATGAAAATTAATTATTTTATATATTTAATAAACAGTCAATAGTGCCCAAAGCTAATGAGAATACCATTTTCCAATTATGATAATTAATTAAAAATATGTGGTAATTGTGTTGTATAAGTGATTCTGCTGGTATTTTGTTATTGGTACTATAGCTACATCTCAAAATTTGGTAAAATCACCATTTTGGAAATCTAATCTTTTCCGTATTAACTTGCAATTTTGCAGTTTAGACCCCAAAATCACAATTCATGTTAAATCTATTTGGTAATAGTAGCGCAGAGGGACTTCACCCCCAATTTTAATAAAACTTGCAGGATATACTCTAAAAAAAGTAATATTGAAGAATAAATAAAACAAACATGGCAGTCTCTAGGAAAAAAAGTTACAGCCACTCAAAGTTGTTAAAACTCTTATAGACTTTTCATTTTTGACCCATCCAGGTTATAGATCCAGGTTAGGTCTCATCTCAGGCCCTCTAGTTCCGGTTATGATATGTTTTGTTAGGTTTGCACAGAGAAAATCTATGCATACTTAACAAATCTTATCATATCCTGAACTAGGATGGCCCTAAAACGAGCACGAGGCTCACTAATTTTTTTCATAAGAAAGCCTATGGGAAAATTTTTAACTTTGAGAGGATGTAACTTTTTTTTCCTAAAGACTTAAATTATTTATTTTTTTTTTCTTGCTTCATTATTATTTTTTAGAGTAGCTATATCCTGTATTTTTTTTTTTTTATAAGAAATTCCTATGGGAGTTTTAATAACTTTGAGAGGCTGTAACTTTTTTTTTGCCAAAAGAGACTGCCATGTTTGTTTTTTTTATTCTTCATTATTATTTTTTTAGAGTATATCCTGTGATTTTTTTAAAAATAAGGGGTGAAGTCTATCTGCGCTACTATTACCTCTAATTTTATCATTTTTCACATTCCAAAATTCACCTTGGCGCTAACCTCATTCACCATACTTTTATCGTTAGTTAATATTAAATCTAACAGTGCTGTGTATCTTTGTTAGTTCATTCATATTCAGAAAAATAAATAATTTCTTTCACAAAAAAAAAAAAAATAAATAATTGAAACTTATGGGGTTGGTTTGATTTACCCTGTGTTGTTCATTTTACCCCATTTCATGGTAGGGGTAATTTTCTATTTGAGGGTAACCTTATCAGATATCGATTATTTTTTCCAATAATCGTAAGTTATAGGACATCGTTGTTACCGATATAGGGCCTATATAACTATAGTTTGTTCGAACATGTAAGAGTGACTTTGGCTTCAGCAAAATCTACATAAAATATTTTTTAAAAATTAAATATATATATATATATATATATATATATATATATATATATATAAGTATATATATATATATCAAAAATACTGAATATTTTTAAAAAAATATATATATATATATATATATATATATATATATATATATATATATATATATATATATACTATAATATAATATACTATTATATATATTGAAAGTGTCAGAGTATTCAGCATTCAGTATTCAGCAAAATACTGAATATTCAGCCGCTTTTGCCGAACTATTCGGGCCAAATATTGAGCTTTAATAAACAATAAAACATCAACATAAGGGAAATTATTTCAATTTAAAATTATATATTATAGTATATCTATATACCTATATAATTATATAGTTATATATATATAAATATATATAAATATATATATATAATATATATATATATATATATAATATATATAATATATATACATATTATATATATTATATATATATATATATACCATAAAGTGGGGTAATCAACCACATGGGTAATTCAGTCCACCAAATGCCAATATGATGTAATTTACATAGTTAGTTAGCTTTATTAAAGTATAAATATAATTTTTAGAGCAGTATTTCCAAACCAGAGGGTTTCTTCCCCATGGGAATTGTGCAGTGTTTTCTAGGGGACCACAGATGCAAGACTTTATGCTTTAAGGCTTATGATACCAATTTTAATTTATTTTGAGATTTGAAAGTAGGCACCTAAGTTATTTTGCAGTAATGTATTTTTATTGAAGATGTTAAAAAAAAAATTTGGTTTTAGGTTGTTTTTACAAATGTAAAATTTTTAATCTTAATTAATATTTACTGATCGATTAACAGGATCCTCGGAGTCACTAAAATTTCCAAAGAAACCTTCAGAAATTCTCTAGATCCAAATTAATTTTTTTGATTAAATGAAGACAACCCGAGCAAAGGCTGAGTATGGAAAATATTCAGAATGAAAGGGAAGTGGAGGAGAGATGAAATATAAATATTTAATTGAACGATTAAACGACTGGAAGAGTAGATGAGAAGGAAGAAAGAAGAGAAATATAACGATGAAGAGCTTTAGGAAATGTAAATGTAGGCTTATTACAAGGATTGAAAATAGTTGAATGCTTTGAAGAAGTCAAAAAGGAGCAACAATCTGGAAAGGATAAATATTGTGAACCTTTCAAAGGAAAGGGATGGGAAAGTGCAATTTTTGTTGCTTTAATGTTTAAATGTTGTTGAAAAAGGGAGTGAACATATGTTGTGGATGTGGATGATGGAGATTATTTCAAATGTTTGCTGCGGTCAGTGCTGAGGATACTCACATCAGATTGGGCAAGTTATGCCTGATGCTATGATGGTGTACTCGAGTATTGATATAAGAGTGAAGAAGATGGGGATCACTGCATGAAATAAGCGTGCAATGAGTGTTTGTGATAGGATAGTGATTGGTATGACTAGAGTTGAGATAATGAAGGACTTTTATTGAGTGGTCATGTGAGTGATAGAAGAAATTATAATGTGGAATCGGAATGTGATGTATATATGAGTGAAAAAAGAGAAGTAAATAAAGATGTAGATGGAGTGATATGAAAATATGCATGTGATGAATGGAATGATGATGATTGATGATGATGAATGATGATATGGATGATCACTCGCAAATGATTGTATTTGAATGAGTGATAGGTGGGATGTTCATGCGAGTGATCAGATGGTAGTGATATATATATAGGAGATGATGATGATGATGTGTACCTTGAATAGAATTGAATTTGCATGAGTTGAGCACATGGAGAATGATTAAGTAAAGTTGGAATGATAAGAGAGATGGTTATTATGTCGGATTGATTTTATGTGAGTGTATGGGATGAGGAATCATACTGATAGTGATTGCAAAGAGGAAATGAGTTGTATAGATATGGAGTGAGAGTGATAGCAATTGGATAGATGATGATGAATGAGTAGATAGGAATGATTGCGTTATTGATGAAATAAGCATGGATTAGAAGATATTGTATAGCACTGATGATGATGATGGATGAAGTTTAAGTTGGATACTTATTAGTGGTTATATAATAATAATAACAGGAAAGGTAGGGAAGTGGTTTATAATAGGAGTTGGTCTAAGACAAGGATGTGTTAGGTCTTTTTAGTTAGTTATTGCTTTTATGAATAGTGTATCTAAATTAGTCCCACCACTCACTGCGCGGGAGCTAAGGGGGTGATTGGCCATGACTAAATTTCATCGCCAGCGTAAATTTACGCAGATGAGCACAGACATCAAGGCTTTAAATGATGGAGAGATTAATTTCCAGCAGTCGTAAGGTAGGATGGTACGCGAGCATGGTAAGCTTCCCTCGAACACCCTGCCGCTGCAACCGGGTGAGGTACCTATAGAAAAAAGATGGAGCGCCAACAACACCTGGCGCTGCGATACCTATAGAAAAGAGATAAAAGCACGAACATCGCGCCGCAAAGATTAAGGGTCAAGTGAATTGAAGTCAGAAAGTATTGAACAGTTTATAAGTCTTTTGGCCTTTGACTCGGAACTATCCAAAAGCCGAGTGGAACCAGAGCCCCCAGATATGAGAGCAGTCTCCATACAAGGGCGGATGTGGCCCCCTTGTATAGCGGAGTAACTGAGAAGGGAAGAAAAAAAAGTCTCGCAGTCAAATCAGAACTCCAGTTTCGTTGAGCGCCGCCTAGCAACCGTTTAATGTTGAAGCGTTTTCCAAAAACAATTTTTGAGTATGTTATGGACAAGGAGTTTATTGGGACATTTTTAGGATGAGAGAAGGTCCTTGTAAGAGTTGGAAAGTTAGACGGTGTTTAGAGAGGAAGATTTTGTAGAAGTTGAGTTTATAAAGAATTTATGTTCACAAGGGGTTGAGACGACCCCAATCGAAATTCTATCCAGATCAGCGAGAATTAGAATCGGAAAAAGGTTAAGGACGAGAGGCAATCTAGAAAGTAAAAGAGGAGCAGAATTGAAAGGAGTGAAGAATGAAGGGTTCGAGTCATCGGCCATATGAGTGGATAGAGGTTAGATGTGCAGGTGAGAAGATCATAATGGAAAAAAGTAAGAATAAAGTAGGAGATAAGGACAGACCCTGAGGAACACCACTATTGACAGAAAAAGAGAAGTCGCTCCATCAACCACAGCGATATTGAGCGACTTCGAAAGAAAGCTAGACATAAGTAAGGCAAGAGAAGGAGAAGGAAACCCAAAGGATGGAGCTTGGAGAGCAGTGACGCGTGCCATTACCCTGTCAAATGGCTTTGGATATGTCAAGCGCACCACTCAAGTCTCTCCGTAGTTCTAAGGGCGGAAAAACCATAAATCGGTTTAAATAGGAAAGTATATATCACCAGTAGACTCGAACGCCGAAAGCCGTACTGGCGCTCGGAAAGAAGAGAAGGGAATGAGTTTCCAGATGAATCTAAGAAGTGAGAGTTGAGAAGAGTTTCAAAGATCTCAGATAGAAAAACACGTATGAGAGCTATAGGGACGATAGTTAGAAGGATCAGAGGCGGCTCTTTTTTCGGAATAGGTGGACATGTGCGGCTTCCTAACACTGAGGGAAAGTGTTATATTGAGACATAGAGAATAGTTGAACGAGGGGAAGGGGCAGCTCGGAAGCACACTCCGTTCAACTCGTCGGAGGATGCCATGCGGCATGCGCGCTTCCTTAACGTCATAGATCTCAGGAGCCCATGCATGCACCCAAATGTAATCACAGGCAAAACATAGGATCAGGGAAAGGGAGAAGAGGAGGAGGGAGGAATGCCAGAATGGTCCAAGGTTGAGTTAGGAAAATAGGAGGCGATGAGATGGCCTTTGTTTCCATGGATGTTTAATATCTTTATAGATAGTGAAGTTAAGGAATATGGAAAGATTTGGGAAAGGAGCTGATATGGAATCTGAATTGGAAAGTAATTGAGGTCGGAGCATAAAGCGTTTTTACTTTTGCCGATGATTCTGTGTGATTGCCGATACAAAGGAAAAACTGCGTGATTATGTGCTTGAGTTTGACGCGTGTGCCAAGGAAAACGGGCATTAAAATAATTCAAGCTAAAAGTAACAGTGATGAAAATTAGTGCAAAACGTAAAGATAAAGAGATTCTCAAACTGGGTTGGATATCATAAAGGTGAATGGGAAACCCTAGCAGAGACACCAGTATTTAGGTACTTTATGAACGGATATTGAGACTTTCGGAGAGATGAAAGAAGAGATTGATCATAGGATGCGGAGGGTGAAAGAGTATTAAGCAGCCTTAGAGAGTTATAGAGAAATGAAATGTTAACAAGGTTTGCTTATAAATGAAATTGGTTCGAGTGTATATTTGTACACGTTTCTGTAATGGGTGTGAGACGTGGGACATTAACACTAAATGAAAAATAAGAGTTGAGATTATTTTAGAAATGAAAAAGTTTACGAGATATTTGTGGGTAATAGAGAAAAGACAAAAAAATTAGAAGTGTAAGGATAAGAGATATGTGCCGCTAGGAAATGTCTGGTGGAAAGAGCAAATCAAGGTGGTACTAAGATGGCATGGACACGTGCTTAGATGAATGATAATAGATTGACTAAGAAGGTTTTTTAAATCCGAAGTGCGTAGCAAAGAGAAGGTGCACAACCAAAATGGAGGTGGCGTTGATGGGAGTAAGGGAGCTATAGTAATTAGCAAAGAGTGATTAATCATGAATGAAGGAATAGCATTAACGCGAGACGCAGGTGCACTTGCGAGAAGAATTTTTCATGGAAAGTTTCGTAAAGGGTCTGCAATTAACTGAACACGTGGACACATAGCAAATAAGCCAACCAGCATTCCAACTTGCAACTTGACACACCTGCAGTTATGTGGGAGACGTGATGGTATAATAATAATTAATAATAATCAAATAATAATAATAATAATAATTAATAATAATAATAATAATAATAATAATAATAATAATAATAATAATAATAATGAAAAAATCATAAATCATTATAAGGTAAACAACGCAGACATATATATATATATATATATAGATAAGATATATATATATATATATATATATATAATATATATATATATATATAAATATATATTATAGTATATATATATATATATATATATATATATATATATATATAGATATGATATATATATATATATATGACTGGATATATATATATATATATATTATATATGATATATATATATATATATATATATATATATATATATATATATTAATATATATATATATAATATATATATAAGTATATATATATTATTATCCCATTTTCAATTTTTTTTATACAATAAAAGTGTTTATCTACTTACCTCCAATGGCGACTCAAGTGACTCCGATGGCTTTCTTAATCTTATATATATATATATATATATATATATATATATATATATATATATATATATATAATATATATATATTAATATTATATATATATATTATATATATAAGATTAAGAAACCCATCAGAGTCATTTGAGCCATTAAGGTAAGACATAAATATGTTTCAGGGTAAAACTTGTAAAATGGGACAATTCAGTTCAGGTAAAAAAAAATTAATCGGTCCAGGTAAAAATATTGATAAAATTATATTTTGAACTCGTTTTACAAAAAGACATCAGTAGAAAACGTTTTCAATATTAATTCTTACATTATTTTAGAGCAAGATGGTACGAAATTACAAAAGAAAACTAATCCAGGAGCATTACAGTATGATAAAAATGATATTTCAAAAGCCTTTATGGAGAAAAGAGGGAAAGTAATTTAGGAAAATATGTAAAAAATATAATATCCCTAAAATTACCCTTATAAACAGGTATAGGTAAGGTAAAGTCGTCAAGAATAAAAGGCCGAAAAACAGCTATTTATCATGGTGAATTGCCTTAAATTTATCGTGGCCATTGCCTTAAACTTTGCAAGGCTAGGGGATTATGGTATTGCTCTAGATGTGAAAGATTTACAAAATTTTGTTACATACTATTTAGGTTCAAATGGGTCGAAAGATTGTTTTGTAGATAACTTACCTGGCTTGGGTAAGAGTGTCCCTAAGGCGATATGAACTCTTAATGAGGACAAGAATTTATCAAAATATCTCTCTAAAACGAGAAGCTGTCACTGCTAAGGTTGTTGAAGAAGAATATTTTCAAAAACTAATCTAGAAAAGGTACTAAATATGCAGAAAGAATAATGAATTCTTCCAAAAGCAGCTTTTCAATCATGTTTGCTGTAACAGATCCAGGAAAACACCCCCCCCTTACATTATTACATTATGTATAAGGGTGAAAAAATGCAGGATTCCTGAGAAGATGACGGACCAACAGATGCTCTTTACAACAGAACATTCACAGGTTCGTTTGAATCCATAGTATTTTTAAACTGGTTCCATTCAGTTTTCATGGTTTATGCTAAGTCTCGGCCATTTGATGGAGTCAATAAGTCCTTATTGGGGACAATTTGCCCTACCATATAAATTATAAAGCAATAGAGTTATGTGAGCGGAATAATTTGCGAATGTTCTGTCTCCACCCCCACCCCCCAATTCTGCATAACTACTTTAACCATAAGATGTGTCAATATTTGGTCCCTTAAAGAAGGTTTGGAGTAGGGTTTTAACTGCGTGGAAACTTGGAGAAGGAAAATATTTTACGGTTCTACCCAAACATTGGATACCCAGACTGTTTCTATTTTTAATGGAGCCAATGAATGACAAGTGGTAACCACTTGCTGTAGGTGGTTTCAAAGCCTGTGGGATATATCCTTATGATCCCATCTCGGTCATAAAAAAAAATAAAAAGAAAGACAACCTGATGATCCTACATTAGTCAGTCTCCATTAATAAAATACTTTCAAGAAAAGAAAGATATAAATGTTACTGCTAAGGAAAAAAAGAGGTAGAAGGTCCCTGCAAGGCAAGCATTTCGATCAACGATGTACTGGATGCAAGTCCTTATTCAAAACCAGATCCACCTGCGAAGAGACTACACATATTAACCTTGAAGGTGAAGCAAATGATGGTAGCAATTTAAATGAAAAGTATATGACAAGGAATTATGTGTTAGTCGAAACTGTTGTATACCTACCTAAATTTTTTTTACATATGTAAATTACTAAACATAGAGTCTAGTGACGTGGAAAGTTCAATATTACAGACTTACAGAAAGCTCACAAAAGGACAGTTTAAACTTGGTGGCTTTCAATTTACCTGAAACTCAAGACATTGGCAGTGGTTTTGAAAATAAAATAAAAAAGAAATTGCAATCTAAAAACTGTTAGGAGAAAAAATTGTACTTCAAAAACGAGTTTGGTATTAGAGTTATCAGATAAACAATAGTGTAATGTACTTATGGTAGGAACCTTTTGCTCACTTAGTGTTAAGGTTAATCATTTTATTTTCATGGTACCATATGCCAAGTTATTCCTTATTTGTGTGTTTGTATTTCGTACTTATAGTATATAGAGTTTAAAAATTGTTGGAATCGGTATTTCCAAATATATTACATTTTTTTATTCCATAGAAATATAAATATATCCCTATAATATTCTTAATATTTGCTGCTGAATTATTTGTAAATATCAAAGAAATATAACAGAAGTATATAATTTTTTTTTACTCCAAAATATTTCAATTTCTCTTCGTTTCAAAAATATTAACTGGATTATAATAAGTTATGAACCCAGATATTTTAATAAAGATTTTTAGATATACAAAAATGAAGTGGACCGAATTACCCCACCCTATAAAATTGTGCGGCAATTCGGTCCATTTTACTTATGGACCTATAAAATTTTTCACATATTCCATAGACATGAAAAAATTAATACAATAAAATTCTATTCCAAAGGGTATATTAATGATTAATTACTGAAGGATAAAAATCATGAATAATAAAGAATAAAGTACTATAATTGGGAATGAGAAGATTAAGAAGGGCGGCTGATATGCACCAACAACTACCGTTAAATTAATAATATATAATATATATATATATATATATATAATATATATATATTATATATTATATTAAATATATAACATATTTAATTATAATATAATATTAATATTAATAGTAATATATATATTAAATATTATATAACTTATATATATTTAATATTATATAGCGTCCTGTTGCTTTGTTATAGAGGAGTGATTTTTATATTTATTTTATTTATATTTTACTAGAATTGTTAGGAAATAATATATGTATTTATTTAAATTTTATATTTGGGTAAAAACATTGCTATTTTCAGTTTACTAAAATATTATTAAATATATAGTAATGCATAGTATAGTCTCTCAAATATAATATATCTATTTTAATAAAATTCTGATTATTGAGCTCTGTGGACTATATAAATTCAATCATGATTATTAGCACACAATCGTACTGAAGAGGATTTTCACCGTTTTCATTCAGAACATTACCAGAAAATGTTCATAATGATTTCTTAATTTAAAGAAAAGCAAAAAAAGTGTGTAAAAAAAATAGAACCTCATATGAAAAAATATAGAAGCTCATGAAGTATTTTCTACGAAAATTTCAAGGTTTCACTAAAAACCTATTTACTGCAACGTATTACTTTTTTTACATCTCCGTACAATTCTAGGAGTACTTGACTATTTACGTTGAAAAAATGTACTTGCAACCCACACCCTGGCATTTTCTATAATTGAAAAGACCGATTATAAGTAGTGGCTTCCTATATGCGCTACTATGAATGCTTCCAGGAACTCACAACAATTGACCATTAACACAAAAACCCTTGACAATGTTCTTTCATAATATTCTATAATTTTTTCTCATCTCACGACACAAACATCACATGCACTTTCGTGCAGTAGTGCGGCGCCTCACGAAAAAAATCTACACACACACCGATAAGACTGAGAATCTGTACCTTTTGATATGCTACATTCGCTCATTACCATCTTATGCTCTACTTGAGACACATATATGCTGGTTTAAACTATGCCACTCACATCTAAGCAAAAAAACATTAGGTTTACCAAAAGAAAACATATATACCATCATATACTTTCCATATTATATACAAAAAAGGTAACATTAACAATAAATCGAGTATTATGAGTATATTATATAATATATATATAATCATATATTATATATATATATATTGGTACTTATATACCCACTCAGAGGCACGCTATACATTTATTACTCTGAGCATCTTCATTAATATTTAAGTTTTCGTAAGCCACTATGAGCAAACAAGCTTCAATAATGGAAACAAAATCTTATTTTACTTAATAATGTCATAATATTAATGATCGAACGATCGTTTTCATTTTCCCCCAGCATGCCAGCAAATTTAGGGGACACCAACTGAGTGTGTGCATGTGCGTGTTTGTGTGTGTGTGTGTGTGTGATAGTATACAAAGTCCAACTCAACGTCCTGTCCAAGAGTACACTCGGAGAGACGAAAATTTTATAGGAGAGCACTTTGGGCGACTCTCCAGTAGGGATAGAATATGACCCGAGCGATCCGCCCTCAAACAATCTTAGCATACCAAACCCTCCTAAACCACCAGGAGCGCGACCAATATCAATAATCAATGCCCTAATTCAGTCCTCCTCCTGAGCGCAAAAACACACACGCTCTCCGACATAGATGACACCACAATACTTCCCCAAAAATATTAGGAAGTCAACATTAAAAAGACCTAACCTCGCATACGAGAGCGAGACGTAATCTCGCCACTCCCTCTAGGACCAGCAGAACTTCAAATTCTCTCTCGCCTCAACCACATAAATCGGGCACTTATTTAAAATTCTAAAGACCCAACCCTCAGAAAAACGTTGCTCGAAACGAGCTAGCGAACAATAGGAAACACTCTAGCCATATCAAATCCTACGCAACGATAAAAACACTAACGAGGAACAGAAAGTTTAAAGAGCGTATAGGTTTTGCCCTGCATGCGCTCCTCGAGCGATTGTCAAAAAAAAACTAAATACAAAAATAATTTGCAAAATCACAACAAAACCACTACCTTGCAGAATCATCACATGGCAAGAGAATGCCCGGACGCGCAGAGATACGACCACCCGCTCCATGCCAACAATTGAACAGAGTAAGAGTCGCCTTCGCTCGCTCACACGTAATTTCCAGCAACCGCGGAAGAGGATAGGTGGAGAACTCAAAGTAGTTAGCATAGCGACAGAGGAAAAACTTCTGATGAAAGAGAATCCAACCAACCGCAGATTTAGTCATGTCACTAATGGATCATCTATCATCCATACCGGTCTACGAGGACACGCAGAACTATCAAAGAAAAGCATTTCACTCGAGTGTCAGTCTTCACCAGGCTCAATTAATATGTAAGGCTGAGCTGTATCAACAAATTACATAACCATATACTAACATACAGTTAATATGTATCACAACGCCAATCAGCACCTCTCCAAAGAAGAGGTCAATCGCTCATTGTCAAAAATCTAAATCCATAGAAAAGACCAACGAAAGCCCAATGAATTAACCCTTTACTCTTACAATAAAACACGCGCTCCTATTCATAAGAACTACTAACACCCCTTCCGCCAAAAATTATTACCCGCTTACCCAGAAGAAGAAAGAGAGACCAAAACTAGGATAGCAGCAAGATGTAGGCCACAATTCTAGCTTGTCTGACAGTCGAAATGAGAGGTACAGCCAACCCAAGGAACTCTTACAATATAAAGATAGATTTAAACGAACTAAGAAGATAGAATGGAAGAGGGATGGTATTTCTCTTATCCCTCGCCACTCTGGAGGATCCACTCCATATCACCGCTGTTTCCCAAGGAGAAATAGAAGGGAGAGCAAGCATAGCAGAAATCGTGATGAAGAGAAGTTGACTCCGCATACTGCGAGCAGCTCCCTTGCCGAGCTAGCTCTGAGTCTATTTCACTATATGGATATTTGGAAGGCGAGACTGTGGAGTGATAGATTTCTGATCTGACACAAAGGGGCGAGAGAGTTTGGAGGATCCTATCTGAATCTGAATTCTATGGTGGCCTTCAATGGTGGTTTGCGCACAGCGAGACAGAGACATAGCATATAGGGTAAGTAAAATGTCATACTCAAAATGTATAGATAGTGAACAATATTTCAAGGTAAAATATATCTATAGAATACATGAGATCTTAATTATATGAGACTATCATATTAAATATATCGTTCTATGAATAGATAGGCTAATTATTATAGGAATATAAGTAGATAATTATTAATACCGGGAGTAATATATATATATTATATATATAAAGTAACAATGGTAATATTTGTGATATCATAGTATTTTATTGGTGAAGGTAACTATTAATGTAGCTAGTATTGTAAAGAGAGGGAGAGTGTAGCCTACAACAGTGAGGAAAAATAAATATAAAATAAATAATAAAAAAAAAAAAAGTAGCTCAACACATATATTAAAGATATCATCAGTATGCTCTCTTTGTTATATATAGTATATTTTACATGAAGTGGAACCTTTGATAAGGAGTTATTGAATAAAGAAAAGTAAGATTCATAAAAATAAAATGACGTAGGAACTTATATAGTACATATTATGAGAAGGAGGTAGGTAGATAATGTTGGTGAAGTCATTAACTAAAGAACTCGATAAGAATTATATAGGTAAGATCAAGTTAAGTAATCTCTGGTTAAAAAAAGTATGTAAAATGGGTATGATGACAGGAAATCGAATAAAAGACACACTCGATAATAGTTGAGTATGGGACTATGTATAGAGTAACGCTGAAGGAAGGCATATATAAGAGAGATAAATTCAAAGTCACTAATTAGATAGAAGGTGTTAAACTGAAATAAATAGAAACCTGTACAAACAGGCTCTCAGGTTTCAGTAGGAGAGGTAGACAAGATATGATAGGTACTATTAGATAGAAGATGATGAAAAGAAGAAGTATAATAGAGTATAGAGAGCTAGTTCAAAAGATAAGAGAGCGGAAGGAAATGTAGTGAATGGTTTAAGATGTTATATATAGTAAGTAGAGCTAAGAAATAGTAGAAGAAGATTTTTAAATGTATGTAACTAATGGTATAATAAATAATAATCTATAAATAATAATCTTAACCAGATATGTGAAGGTTCATAGAACAGCAATTTATCAAAGTCAGATAAGCGCGCTTAATTTCAAGTCAAAGAATCGTACTATACCAATGGATATTTATAGCATGAAGGAGCTATTTTGATCAAAAGTTAGTGAATTCAATAATCAAAATTACGCACATAGCAAAAACCAAGAATAAGAGAGAGAAATTGAGTATCTATACACATGAGCGCGAATATACTACGAAGAAAATCTCTCAAAAGAACTTAAATATGTCATAGATAGATTATCCTCATATACTTCTAGAGTTGTGATGGAACGGGACTTCTGTATGTGATGTGACTCTAATGTTGTATAAGAGAGCAAAGAGAAAGGACCGTTTATGATGAGCCAAAATCAAAAAGCACTAAAATTGCATCGTGTAGTCTAAGACAAAGATGAGAAGCCAAGATTGTACTAGTGAGACCCATTCATTGAAGAGAGTTAATGCGAGGTAGTAGATGAGCATGCAACCTATTGTGATAGGATATTTGTAAGAGGTGTTACAATAATAGAAATAACCAAGATTATTCAATATTAACTTGATGAGTGATAGGCATCAAAAGTGAAGGCTGAGACCAATACATGGAAATATAGGACCTAGCGAAAATTGAGAATAGTGGATCATAACAAGGGCCACGTAGTCACAAGATGCAATTTGAAAGAATATGTAAAGATAAGTATATATGTGGTATGATAGACTGAGAGAGTATATATATAGAGATTGTAGGATATTCGAAATAGATTGTTGGTAAATTCAATGACAGAGTTCATATGCAATGGTTATAAGTCAAAAATGTAGATCCAATAGTCGCGCCGAATGATTATATAGGGGATAGGAGATGAGACAGGTATAGCTTACATATTGTGGATGTATTTTGTGGGAAATATTTGTTTAAATTTAAGAGGAATTTCTACTATCTCGCTTGAACCACTTGGGGCATAAAAAAACTAATATGAATATATTATAAATTACTAGAAGAAAAGATTAATGTAGAGTAATAGTTAGACAGATAGTCATGTAATTGGTATAGAGTCGATAATAAGTAGCATATCACGGTATATATAATATAGAAAGAACTCAGAAGGCACTGATATCCATCTTATATGCTTCTAACTCTCAATGAGAATTTACTGTATGGGAAAACTTAATGTGATAATTAATCATCAACAAAAGAATCAATATATTAAGATATTTATCAGTAGATAACTATTAACTCACAGTCTAAGTAAAAGATTAGGAATCCAACTACTAAGAGGAGATTTATAGTTAGTACAAGGAGTGAGGCTGTAAGTAGATAATAGTAGATAATATGTCTAATAATATAGTGAATATAGGGTATTAGGATAATAGTTGAGAAGAAGGCTTATACTGACAGTATGTTATTATCTGTACGTGAATTATTCAATCTACTTCTCAATCACTCTATAAACGAAAAAATAAGTTATGAGTTAATAAGGAATAGATTCGAATTAGGGATATATGAACATGTATGTGTATTATAAAACTAAAGGAAGTACGTAGTATGCCCAATTTATTATTTGATGTCATTAAATCTGGATATGTAGTAAATAAAATAAAAAGGTACTATGCATATATACGAAACATATTTAAAATTTCAGATTTTCAGTGCCTATGAGGATATTATATTTTATGGCATTATTTGGTCTATACTATGGACATTTGATTACTGTTATTAGTCTAAGCATTAATAGGTGTAAAGAACAGGCTTATGTAAGATGAATATATAATATATATATTATAATAAGTAAGTATATATTAGTTTTGCTATAGGCGATTGGAATAGTAAAATTATATAATAATATATAATATAATATAAATAATAGCGTCGGGTGGGTGGACTTGGACCATAGGTATTAAAATTGGTCGTCCTACCTTTCCCCTAAGAGTCCCGTGGGATATTCTTATACTTCTATATCTCGAGAGAAATGTAAAACATCGTAAGGCTCAGATGAAGTGAACAAAGGAAAAAATAAATGTAAAGGAATGAGGAATTGTTTTTTTTAAAGTTTTGAAGAGCAAGGGGGTAGAGTCGAGATCATTGAGGGGGTCAGTCGGAGAAAATAACGCAATGTGAGGTGGGGGTGAAATCAGAAGTCATATTCTGAATTTTAAGATAGTGTCAAGTAATTATTAGTAGAAGTTAATAATTCATGATTGTGTTATTATTGTATAATTTTTACTTAAATGATAAATTTTATTGAAATTTGCATAGATTAAAAGTTAACTAATTAAAGTAATAGTAATTATTAAAAGTGATAGCTACTCGATAGAAACTATAGCGATATAAAGAATAGAGAGACAATATATAATGAAAATGAGATGACAACCAATATAGTAAATATGACAATGGAAATAAAGAAAAAGCAGATACAAGAAACATATTTGTGACGTTTCATATTAAAAAAGAGAAAAGATTAAAAAGAGATGAATATTTAAGATAAGTCTCACGATTTTTGAAATTTATCAATTTTCACATACATTCCAGATGGGCTCTATTACTCTATTATATTACGCGTATTTCAGAATATCAATTTATATTTTTGATGTAATACAATATAAACACAAAAGAACTTCATAGAGAATTAGAAGGCTAAATACTAAATCAAAACTCTGTACGGATACCGCAGTGGGCTAGTTGGAAATGTAGCTAATAGAGAGAGAAAAAAATTTTTTCTTTTATTTAGAGTGGGGACCGAATCAGCCATCTGAGAAAGAAGAGCGGACCTCGCAAGCGAGTCCAGCACACTCAACAAGCTCCACGACCGTAAAGTATAAATAAATATAAAAAGTGAACGCGGGTGTGGAGGTCAGAATAAGGCCTATATTATTAATAAATTAAAGAATATGGAATGTCACTCACAGTCTCAGTATGATTATGAGTAATAGTTAGGTATATATAGGGTAGGATCAACCTGGAGATGAGAATGGAATAATCAGAGTGGATGAGTTGAACACTCAAGAAAGTAATAATGAGGAGTGTAAAAGATTCAGGAAAAGGGTGAAAGTATAAGCTGTAAAGTAGTTCTTAAGAAGAAGTCATAGGGTTAAGAGAATCTCCACTGAATGGTCATAGATACTCATTGATGAAGTACAAATGTACTAATAATATGCATACGTACGAATGTCAGAGATGTATTGATCTGAATGATAGTGAATTGTATGAGTCATCTAGCAGGTATAGATAGTCAATGTAAAGAATTCAATGTAATGTGATAGTGTCATTGCTCTCCTCATCATTATTATTAGCTGACCTACTCTCTCCCCGCAGATGGGCTGTGAAGTGTCCTTACATGCTGCATGTGGGAAGAGAGAGAGACGGTAGTAGATAGTAAAAACATAGAAAAAAGTCAAAAATAATGAATAGCCCAGCCTTACCACCCCATCTAATAGTATATATAACCTATTAGTTATGAGTAAAACTCAGCTGACATCAGGAAAAATTCCAAACCTATAGAGCATCACGGGACAAGCTACAAACCTCGCTATTGAGATATGTTATCAAGTAAGGGTTTCAATCCACCTGAGCCCAGGTGGGCAACAAAACCATACCCGTTCCACTCAATAATAACTCCGATCCATTTACACCTTACTCACATTAATTATGCACCTTTAATATATCTATCGTCCTCCATTATGGCTCAAACTCATCAATTTTCTCTCCTTATCTAATAGTAATATCATTTGATTTTTACTGACATCAATTCCATTTTTTCTTATTGATCAGGTACTCTTACCCAGGTCAGATATATATCGCAATCTAACAACGCCAAACAGCAAAATTCACCCAACAAGTGATACAAATCCCGAGAGCTTAAACACAAATCACTGACTAGTCAATTTATATGACTTCCTACTTTTCCCACGCTATGTTTATGTAGACTAAGAAAACTACCATACATTCACTTATTTACTTTTCTTAAACTCTCTCATTTTATTATCTACTCATTACATTTTATACCACTTTATCTCATACGACGAATTCTTTTTTCGAAGCAAATCAGCATCATTATCATTCCTTTTTTCACACTAAAAGTGATGGCTCTCATCTAACACATTTAGAACTCTACAAGAAATTTTTTTGTTCTTTTATTTTATTTTTTTTTTTTCATATAACCTCTTATTCTCCAGTGTTAATTCTTTTCCTTACTAAACATTAACACAGGTGAAAACGTAACCCTCAAAGTATAAGAACTCTAGAGCACTCAATGGACTTTACGAATCGCGCTTTAATCCGACCCTAATGACTCAGGGCGAGCAGGCGCACCATTACTTGCAATTCCACCGCACTGTGCCTACTGAGCGACATGCCATCAATCACCTTTTCACATCACACACTACAAAAGTAATACTCATAAATATCTATAAATACCTACTGGTACCAGTGACTAGCGTCTACGACCATAACTAGGAGATTCTACCAAATAAAATAAGATATATATTTCTAACACCTAGTAGGGTATAGGTTATAACTATAGTATTACCTCAATCACTAACCTATAATCTCATTAACTTCTTAATCTTATATTTACTTTTCAAATCCTCCCTTTTACACAACCCCCTGGCCAAACTAAATCCTCTCTTACCTAATATCCTCTCTAAAACTCTCATATCAGGATATTCACCAACCACAAAAATAACCAAATCAATCTGTCAATAGATAAATAATGATAGTGGACACTAACCCTTCCCAACCTTATCTCCATTCTAGCCATCATTTCAAAACCACCATTCACTGAGCCACCACCTTAATCTATAATTTTTTTCAATAAACCCCAAATATCCATTATACTATAAAGATTATATATTATCATAAAATAAACTAAGGGGACATATTTGTTCAAGTATAGATTAGTTTTCCTACTGGTAAAATACTAAACTCTAATTAAGGAAATATGAAAAACACTAGAATAAAATGGATATTTTACTATTAAATATAACCCTATAAATAACAAAATGCGTGTAGATCTTTAAGCAAGAAAACAACAACTAGAACAAACAATATTCATAATATTAGTATAAATAAAGGGTACAAAATGGATATCTTGAAAATTTGCACTATCAGCCATGATATTTGCAGAAGTCTCATCATACTGCTATAAACAAGACCAACACACAAAAAAATAAAATACATTAAAAAAAATAACATATGTCAATACACTATATAAATTAAACCATATGAGAAAGAAACAATATGCTTCAACCTATCAGTCCCCTTATTGATTCTATTTGAATGGCGAACCGTTGGTTATCCCAGTGTCCAATTTTTCTGTATAAGCTCTAGTTTATATTCATGTCTGTGTCCGGCGAAATGATAAGGAGAGCTATTGTGATGGTCACACTCTGCAATGAATTCCACTGCCTAATATCTTCTATGTACTATCTTTTACATTACTTGAATAGTTCTCTAAGGACAAATGGCAATACATTTTGAGTGCTTCATTTCCTATTATAGGTAGAAGTTTTAATTCCTCAGATGTGTTTGACTAGGGGCTGCTTCACAGTAGGCGTCTTGAGACTTCTGTAATTCTGCTACTATGATGAAGAGCAATTTTCCATATTGTCTCCCGGCTTTCACTCTCTGAGCACATAATTTCAGAGCCTTCTTGTTTTGATAAATAAAACAACATGAACTTACTGCTTATGACTATCTATAGATATAATGACTTCCTCTAAGCATTTATAATTGGAATATATATAAATCAAACTATTTCGCGAGTTGATATAATGCCTCTTCTTAAAGTCCACAGCACGATCATGCGCAACTGTACTCCTTCCAGAAGAATCTTGTTTTAGTGAAGTGCAGCAATATATTTATAGTTTTTGTAATCCAATATCGTCTTGTCTGTTACCTTCTCTATCGTATGTGAGATACCGCAGTTCATCAACCTCTGTGGTATCATTCTCTAATTTGAAATGGATTATCATACACTTCTGGCAAGTTAATTAAAATCTAAGTAAATACATAAGGAAGCGAATTTAAGATTCAAGGAATGGAATAAACTTATTAGATATATTAAGATAAGTAGCTCCTAATGACTGAATCTGTTATATAAGTGAAATATACATTCTCCCTAAGCCTCTAATGTCATGTGTTATTTCAATACCCTTTATAAAACAATAAGTGTTGTGACACTATGCTCATTGACATATTATTCCAAAATACACAAATTTGTTATGTAAAATCATTCAATATTGATATTAATAAAATGTAATCAAATTTTCTGTAAGTTAGCACCAGGGTAGTAATGTGCATTTTGAGTGTATATATTTTTATTTGAATATTATTAAATAAAATAATAAATAAAAATTGTTCATGTGATTTTTTATGATTTTTTATGTGAATAATTATATTTTAGATTATTTTTGGAAATTAGTAAATTGTATCACCACGAAATATATTATTAAAAATTTGCCAGGATAAAAAATATTAATATTATATACCTGCGTGTAATTAATTGAAACTGAAAATAAAAATAAATAAATTAAAATAAAAATAAAAAAATAAATAAAATTCACAAATTGATTTATTTTAATATAAATAAAATAATCAAAAAAAATCATCACTCAAATAATAATTTTGTCAATCCCTGGCTTTGCTACATCATATTCTTCATAGATTCCTAACAGTATTTACTTATATTTAGCTACTGGTACTTAAATTAGTTTGTGCTCAATAATTCTAAATATCCTTTAATGTTGACTATATTATACCCTTTTGGCAACTATTCTTATGCTTATTTAATTAAACATGAAAACTAATCTTTCTAGTGAAGTTCCTATTTTGAATTTTATAATAAGATCCATTTTGTATTTCATATATGTTTCTCAGCTTACCTTGAGGTTGATGTTCAATTGTATATCGAAATTAGTTCCAAGGTTTGAACTTTTCTCCATTATACAACAATGAATTTGTTAATTTGTATCTAAATAGATTGTCATTGAATTAACCCATGATTAATTTTTAACTTTATAAGTCTGATACTATTGCGAAAGAGAGGGATTATACTTGTATAATTTGCTCCGAGAGAGTCTGATCCCATTATTCTTATTTCTAAATAAAATAGTAAATATCTCGTAAGACGTATGTTACTCTCGATAATGCATCTACAAACATCTTTTGTAATGCTCTTTTTTTTTATGAACTTATATCTTTCTGCTTCTTTCAAAATTGTCTTGATGTGATGTACTAATATTTAACTTTTTTTCTCTAGTGAATTGTGCGGGGAATCAGACTTCTTATATTCATGTATCCAACGTTAATTCTTATTTCTTATCTCTATATCAGAATTGTACTAATCTTGTATCATATTTTCTGTTTCTGTATTCAGAATTTTGCTGGTTATCTGCTACTTGCCGAAAAACGTAGGTGTAAACCTAAATTAATAGAGATGGAGTAAGACTTGAGTTGCAACAGATGACAGAGAGGGTATATCTAGGAAGATTTGTTACTCTATTTTGGGATTTCTTTTGCACTTTTTATCTTGATGCTTTATGCGATGATGTACTGACCTCACTTCGAATATTAAGTGAAAGTAGTCTTCTTCTATCAAATACAGAGATATGAAGAGAATTTTGAGCTCTGCATGAAGAGAGAAGAGAGGTTAAATATAAGAAACCTACTACACTTAGCGAAAAACGTTTTATTAGTGCATAGTTTGACTCGTACGAAAAATTTATTCTTTATATACATATATTTTCTTATTAGTCATATGTATCTATGCTACTATTTTTATCTAATAAAAACTAAATATCACAAATTATAAAACACAAACTACTGTATATTATATTGCTTCTTTACAGTATTGTATTAAATATTAGACTAAACTTATATCATATTACTAATTACTGAGCTCATATATATATAGATATAATTATGAGATAATTCACTAATATAACCTACTAGTTGAGCATGCTTTATGATTATCTCTCGTCGATATTAAAGCGGCGAGTAGAAGAAGCTGCTTGTTGTCTCTTGTTCATCGCGTCGCTCTGACTCTTAAATTGTCCGTCAGCAATACGCCAGAGGTCAGACTATCGAGAAACAAAAGCTGTCAGTGTTCATTGGATACACTCAATTATTCAGAGCCACTGCATGATTAATTTTCATTTCATCCGTGTTTAATCTATTTATTATATTTCATTTAAAGTATGTAGTACTCGCAAGATTGAAACTTCTGGTTCTCATGAACAACCGAATTCGAATTTTTGAGAGCAATATTACAAAATCTCTCTCAGTTTGTGAGGTAAGGATGACATATAAATAAGCTATATAATAATAGCGATATTTTATCATACGAGTATAATTTTAAATAGCCTACACGCTAAGAATGCGCCGCACAAAATAGAAAATTCGAATGAAGAATAGGACATATTAAACACTATATGCGTTCTGAGTTTACTGTGCGTCTCTCTCTCATCTAGTTGTGCCGCCGTCTATCGACAAGGAAGCACTCACTGTACCTCACACCTTGTAATATATGCTCCTCTCTCTTCTATACCTCATCTCTCTCACTTTCTCTATCGTTATATCTCACTACTCGCTCTTTTTCTCTACTCACATTACTCATACTCGCCTCTGATCTATCTTTATCTCTCACTCTCTCCTCATCACTCATCTCCACAAAACTAACCACCTATAGATTATAATTATTACTTATTAGACTATGGATCCCATTTTTAATATTACATCCTATTACGTTATTTATGTTCATATATATATCATAATATAAGGTGAGTAAATTAAGTTATTATAATATATATATTTTCAATATATGTTATTTACTTACTGTTATGATATTCATGATTATTTTTCTATAGATGTCTGGTATCATATATTCCTGAGTTGTTCACTACTTACTTTTACTAATGATATAATTATTATAAATATAAAACTGTAAATTAGATCCTTATATCTATTATCATATAGTGCAAGATTATTATGGCAATCGTAAATAAGTTACTATATATATATAATTGTTTAGCTTATATTACAGTTTGCCAACTTTGAAAGGCCCTTTCCTTTGTAGGTTTTCTAGATAAGCTACTATATCATATATAGGGTACTATCTTTATTAGTCACCATAAAAATGCTTAACATATATATACTAACTTATGGCCAGATATATAAATATTTATACTTGATTTTGATTGAGTACTTATAATTATTTACATATTGAGTCATTGTACTAATAAATAACTGATATATATAATCAATATATATCAAAATATAATTTATTATATTTATTTACTTAATAATATTAATTATTAGTAGTGAAATAATTAAAATATATTACTAATAGGAACAAATATACCTAATAATAATCTATTACAATATCATTTCATAAAATATAATAGATATATATATATAGATTATGAATATATATAATTATTATCTAATTTAATTATATTAAATAATATACTGATTCTACTATTATATTACAATTAGTAATACTACTCATAATAATATTATTTCCTATAAATCAATAATATTTGAGCTTATATCCTAGGGAACTATCATATATTATTTATGTCTGATTTATTATTATATATAACTTTGGTATAGTATATACCTATGGTATATAATAGATGTATCATAATATCTAGGTAAATATTTATACATTTTTTAACTACCTTCTTAACTGTTTGTTTATCTAACTCAATCCATTCATATAC
>JABUQX010016257.1:0-17500 GCA_015478945.1 Trachelipus rathkii | reverse complement strand
AGTGTAACTTCTCTAGGTAGTTACTACTTAGGATCCGGACGAAGAAGGCATTATAATTGCATGTTTAGAGTCAATCTTCATATATATATATTTTTTATATATATCATATATATATATTTATATATATATATATATATATATATATATATATATATATATATATATATATATAATATATATATATATATATATATATATATATATATTTCTCTCTCAGGATATATATATAAGGTAAGTATAATTCAATAGTCGGTCGTCGCGTTGAGTTTGAGTGAGAAGGCAAAGAAAATTTTCAACTTCTCCGGCCGTCGAGTTTTCGTCGTCAATTTTTATCGATGGTAACCCCAGAAAAGAAGAAATCACTAAATACCACGCATATCTCGTTTATTTTTAGAACTTCAAAATATATATATACTATATATATATATATATATATATATATATATTTATAAATAATACTATATAATATATATATATATACACCGTATATATATATATATATATATATATATATATTATATATATATATATATATATATATATATATAGTATATATATATATATTATATATATATATATATATATATATATTATATATATATGTAAATCTGCATGTAACATTTTTAAAACTATGTTATTGGACTGTGTATTAAATTATCTACATCTTGTTTGTAATAAATTATAATTTTATGATTATTTTTGTTTGTGTCTGTTAAAATGTTTAGTAAATTATGTTGTGTTTTATATACAGTATATTGATTTGAGACTAGTACCTTCTTAGTCACTTATTTGATCAACTAAATTCCAGAGCTGGGCGCTTGCGCCACCGAGTTGCGGCCTATGCGCCTATGCGCCTATGGCGCACTATCAATTCGTAGGCGCAAAGGCGCATAGGCGCAACAATTTTTAAAAAGGCGGACTAAGCAAAGGCGCACAGCCAATTCTTTGCGCCTATAGCCGCGCCTATGAACAGGAACAAAGCATTTTTTTTTACCCTTAAAAGTTAGAACTTAGAAGCTTGGCAAACTTGTATCATTTTAAAAACCAGTGTAAAACTTATATAAATATATATTATTATATATTATAATATATTAGGAATTATATATATATATATATATATATATATAATATATATATAATATTATATATATATATTATATATATATATATATATATATATATATATATAGTATATATATATATATATATATACTAAATATATATATATATATATATATATAAGATATATATATATATATATATAATATATATATATAAAATAGTTATGGGATAACGGCGTCGCCTGCCGATTTCTCGAAGACGGGTTTGAGATATCGTAATGAAAACTTTGTATATGTTCTATTGGTATGTTAAACTGATTACCGGTGAGTTTTCAAGTCGCTAGGTTGATTCTAGGGGGTATCTTCCCCCGAGAGCAAGGGTGAAATAAGCTGGTTACGCCGTTTTTGCGGCTTCCAATTCCGAGCGAAGTTAGGCCTAACGCGGAGATTGGGCAATTTTGAAACAGGTGTTCGATTGTCCAAACTTAACTCAAGCTGGTTATTATTATTATTATTATTATTATTATTATTATTATTATTATTATTATTATTATTATTATTATTATTATTATTATTATTATTATTATTATTTTTCATTTTTTGTTTATTTCTTTATTTTTATTATTTCTTCGTTAGCGTTAGCCCTGCCCCTCTCAGCCCAGCGTAGCACCGCACCAACCCCTGCCCCACACAGCACCGACCCCTATATATATATATATATATATATATATATATATATATATATATATATATTATATATATATAATATATACTTTCTGTATTTATATATATATATATATATATATATATTCTTTGTATATATATAACTAGTTCAGTAGTTCTTAACTACAAATAAATTGGCAAATTTGGCTCTGAAATTTTTCAACTTCTTCAGCGCTCGTGCTGAACCTCCTGGGGGAAAACACGGACCACAAAGACATGGAGGTGGAAGAGGACGTGTAGATATTAGTTTACGGTGTTTTAATTACAAATATTAATAAATGTGTTTTTCTTCCTTATAAAAGCATGCTTTTATTATCGCACTAAAGTTTACTTTGCAAATAAATTTAGCGAACATCCACCAGCCGGCGAAAAGTCGTAGGCGCAAAGGCGCATAGGCGCATAGGCGCTAGGCGCATTGATGTGACCAAAAATATAGGCGCATAGGCGCTAAGCGCACTAGGTCCGGCGGCATAGGCGCATAGGCGCAGGCGCACTCAAAAAAATTATAGGCGCGCCCAGCTCTGCTAAATTCTGAAAACTTGTATCTTTCCACTTGATGGAAGCTTATAAAATTGAAAGATGACAGAAAGATAATAAATTTTCATTTTGATATTTTGCCAAAGAATTTTAATTTGGTAATTCATTAGTCGTTTTATAATGATAAAAAAAATAATTTATGTACTATTTTAAAGTTATAAATTTTTTATATTTTTACTTTCATTTGCATGATATATTGAGTTTCATTAAGCCTATCATTTTGTATGTTTAAGTACATTGTAGAATCAGATCTTTCTTATCTCACAACTGCTACATGTGTAAAATCATTATTTTATTGTAGAGGTGAATGGTAACCTATTTCTATAAAATTCTCCTAAAATAACCAATAAAATGGTAGAACTTTAATTTGTTTACTCAAAACTCCAAAGATGTAGCAATTTACAGATAATGTTTTTTAGTGGGTTTTATTACTTTTTATTCAGGATATTTTTGGGTAGATTTTTTTATTGTCACCCCCATGTTAAAATACTAATGTAAATAGTCAGTTTGGATTTTTTATGTTCTAGGTGTGGAAATGTCGCTGCAATTTTAGAATTAGATGAAAATCTGAAAAGAGAGTTTACAATCTTCGAAGCTGCACCTCAAGAAAGTAGAGGAATACCATCAAAAAAGCCACAAGCTGATTACTTTTTATAACTTTCATAACAGAAGATACTATTTATAATAAAAATTCTACCACATTCTGATTGGAAGTAAAGTATGGAGGACCAGGAATAAAAATATCTAAAACTGTTACTAATGTGTCAAGTAAAATACTGCATTTTCTAGGAAGAATGAAGTTTTAACTTTAAAAGTAATAAGAAAAGCTCATGCTAATAAACATCGTTCTATATTTTTAGTTTTTGTACTGTTTTATTAAGCCTATCGTTTTGAATGCTTTAATTTGTAGAAATATCAAACACTTATTATTATTTCAGATTTTGTGATAATATAAATGAACCTTATTCTATTTAAAGATTGTAGCGATCTCAAGATGCAATATATATATATATATATATATATTATAAATTTAAGTTTGAAAAGGTCATAAATTCAGGCAAGCCGATATATTCTACCATCGCCATTGAATAAAATTTTACGCGAAATAAATCCTTAATTTTATCAAAATACAGTATGTATATTTATAAAAACAACTCCAAAAAAATTAAACCCCCATCACATCATCCTACATACCGGTATAGCTGATAACAAAAAATCGATTGCATTAGAACGAAAGAGAGCACAAACCCCCAAGACAGGAAAAAAAAGTGAGAGAAGAGAGAGCGAGAGAGACGGAGGTTATGCAGAAGCAAAGAGAAGAGAAGCAAAGAGGGAAAAGAAGAAGAAGAAAGAGAGAATAAGAATGAAGGAAGAAGAAGAAGAGATGAAGTTCATTTAGTATTAACCCTTTCGTGCCCAAAACAAAAAAGTTAAATTAGAAAAAAACAATTAAATAGTATATAAATATTGATGACAAAACATTTTTATTTTAAAATGAACATGTTGCTCCAGTCTAAATGCATTTTGAAAAAAAAAAAAATTTCTTAGCATAAGAAAAATATATTAAATAGTGAAAAATATAAAATAAAACAAAACCTAATAGGAATAAAAAATACCAAAACTGACATCATCAGAACGAAAAAATGACACATCAATTCCGTACTAGTATAATCAAGGCCAGAGGACCTATTGACAGCTATTATGTTTTTACATTTAAAGAAGTATATTCGAACGTTATGATTTCCCTGATTAAATTTTCTTGGAAAAATTATCATGCACAAAAAAATGCTCATTTATGGCTTCACCAGAGGAACAATATGTGTCAAAAACTCTCATCAAACTCACTCTAATGAGATATATAAATCCACGGTGGGGAAGCGGAATAGGAGATTTAAATTTTTTTACAGACACTTTAACTCATTTCATTGAATGAGCTAACTGTTAGGCCAAGGTCATCTTTTACAATAAATACCAAGTATTATAAATCTCTCGAAAAATTCTCTTTACAGAAAAAAAAAAATTTTCATAGTACAACGTGAACATTCAAAGTACTATATAATTATTTTCTAATTAAAATGCCCAAATCGGATCATTCAGTTCAAGAAAGAAAGATCTATAATATTGAAAAGCACGCTAGCCTGCAGCAATCTCTAAAACACAAGTAAAATCATTAGTTTAACGCCTCACCACCACTTTCACAAGATAATAACACAGCACCAAAAGCCCCGATTACTCTATCTATGTTGAACATAATAATAGTTTAACAACTAATACGCTCCAACCTAACTCCCACTCCATACACATGCATTTACGGTAAAATAGAATACTCTCACCACCCTCGACAAAATTGCCCCTGTCAACCATTTATAACCACCACCCAAAACAAAAGAATTATCTCCTCTACTTCATTCGAAACCAAATTACATAAAAATTACATATATTATCTTATATAAATAATCATCCACAAAGCGTACTATATACGTATACAAAAAATACATATATAATCATAAAAATAATTACATTATCATATAGTAAAGAGTTAGGACTGAGAACATACAGTTTATAAAAATACAGTATATAAACACAAAAAATACTACTAATACCTTTTCAGACTCAAAAATATATAAATGACTTATAGTATCATGTGATAGCAATTAAAGCTACGATTGATTTACTTTCTACACAAAACCTATATTAGGAACGTTGAATAATCGCAAAAATTCACCATTTCGAAAAAAACGAATTCAGAACACTGGACTCACTCAATGAACTGACGCGTATTATTATTCAGGCTTAAATTCTGTCGTTCATTTTTTAAAGTCTTCTCCGTACAATATATATAATAAAAATAACAAAAAAAAAAATAATAAACACTAATATACAGCAATAATAATACCACATATAATATATAATATATATAATAATATAATATTAAATATATAAATATAATAAAATATAAATAAAATATAATAAATAATATATAATATAATATATATAATAATAGATATAATAAATAATAAATAAATAATATAATATAATATATAAAATAAATATATATATTATATATATACTATATAAAATATAAATAATTATATAATAATATAAAAAATATATAAATATTATAAATTAAAAAAATAATATAATATAAAAAAATAATAAAATAAAAAATCAAACTAAAATATACATAATAATATAATAATACTCAAAACAAAGCCCAAAATTGTTGCAACATCAACTAATAGTAAAAACATAACCATAAAAAATATAAAAACACACTAACACTAACACACAATAATAAATATAATAATAATAAAAATAATAATAATATAATATATTATAAACGATATATTGGAGTCCTTGATATTACTTTCTCATTAAAAAGATTAATTAAGTTTAAAATATTATTAAAAAAATGATATAAAAATATATAACCGTAATTAATAGTACTATTAAACAATAAATAACATTCAAAACCAATAATAAATAATATAAATAATATAATAAAAAAATAAAAAAAAAAAACACTAATAATATTACATAATCCACAACCAACAAATAATATATATACATAAAAATATATAAAAAAAATTATATATATATAAATAATAATAATAATATATAATATAAATAAATAATATAAATAAATAAATTAAATAATAATATAATAATATATATATATAATAAATATAATAAATATATATTTATTGTATAAAAATATAAATATATATATAATATATTAATAAATATAATATATATATATATATATATAAATAATAATCAAATATATAAAATAAAATAAATATATAAATAAAATATAAATAAATAATAAATAAATATATAAATATATATATATAATATAAGTATAAAAAAATATATAATATTAATAATAAATATATATATATAGATAATAATTATAAATATAAAATATTAATTATATATAATATAAACCCAAATACCTAAACTTATATATATAAAATTAATTACTATTCACAAAATATATAACTAAACTACACTCCATAATACTCAATCTCAACTAACATATAATAAACTATCAATACCCCAATACATTATACCCCCTCCAAATACTTATAACACCCTCCTATAAATATAAATAACTCCTATATATCAGTAAAACCTAATAAACCGATAAACACAATCACATATCACTATAATAAAAAACATAATACTCACAAACTTATACATAAACGATAGGAAATATCATTATAAGATCTGGGAAATATTTTTAACACAACATTTCTATATTATAATAAAACTCAGGTTTACTTATCTTATATATAACAGCAAAGACAACAAACAATACCAACAATAATATAAAGTAATTAAAGGATACAAACCATGCGTTCCCCGCTCAACTATAAAGAAGGTGGCTGTACTACCATATAGTGAGTATGTGAAAATGAAGCATAATAAAAATAAATAGAGAACAGAAAAAGTTAATCAACAAACAGACAAGGAAAACCCTCACAAAAAAAATAATTAAAATTATACTAAAAAAAAACAAAAAAAACAAAAAAACAAAACAAAGGACAGATCTACATTCTTAAACTTGCTTTTAAGCTCAAATGCATCTCTCCACTTAAAACACACAAAATTCTTAAAAAAGTTTTACACAAAAAACTCACTATGAAAGAAATAAAGAGAGAAAAAAAACAAAAAATCACACAACGCATCATTTAACAACAAATCAACAAATGTATGCCAAACGAATACAATCAATCATAACCATTCGAACAAGTAGAATGGTAGCAAGAACAATAGAACTGCTTAATAATAAGATATAAGAATAATATCAATGGATAGATATGGCAGGGGCAACTCAAAATGGAACCCACATATGGATGGAGGAATGAAAAGAATGGAAGATGAAGAATAGACTTTTGATGAGATTATGCCAGAATGAAAGAGAATTTATGGTTTAGATAGCATGGATTTAATTGGATAAAAAAAATGAAAATGGAGCGAAAATGGAACAGGAATATGGGAAAAAAAATGGAATGGAATAGAATGATGGAAAATAGGATGGATGGATGGAATGGAATGGAAAAAATGAGATAGGATGGATGGAAATGCGCACATGAAATTGAATGGATGGATGGGCAATGAAAAAATGGATAGTTGACCCAATGAACATGGAAATGGAAAAAACACACACAATGATAAGATCATTGGAATGGCACCATGGATGAGAAGAATGACAAACAAAAATGGAACAAAAGAAATCAACCATAGAGAAATGGAATAGAAAACTGGCAACATGAATGGATAAGGCCAAATCGTGTATGGCAAGATAAGGATGGAGAACAACTCGAAACGAGAATGCGAAAAAAGCACAAAATAAGATGAGAAATAGAGACACCATGGAAAATGGACAGAAATGAGATGAAAATGCATACGACACAACATTGGAACATGAAGCATAGAGATATGGATGGATGGAACTGAGAATGGAATGGAATGGCAGATGAGAAAACATGGATAGAGACACTCGAGAAAATGGAAACAAGGATGGTAATGGATAGATGACCATCGCGATGGCCAAAGAACTAATTAGGAACAATGGTGGAATGCGCAAAACATGGAAACAAAATTGGATGATCGGAATGCGCATTGACATAGGAAGGCGATGCGCAAACCAAATAGAAAAATGATCGAATGCAAATTGGACATGAGCCCACTATGGCATGGACATAGGCAAAAATGAGAATGAAAACAATAGAGAAATGGAAAGGAAAATAATGGATATGGACACACTGGATGGATGAAGTATGGGTGATGGATGGATGGCATGGAAAACAATGGAATAGCGCATAGGAAACCGAACTCGCGAACTAATAAGGCCATGGAAATCGGATTAGCAATAAGGCCAACCATGAGATGGCTATGGATGGCATGAATGAAGACTAATAGATGGATGGACTCGCGAATAATGGAAAGAACATATGAATGGAATGGGCATGGACCATGGATGGGAATTGATCGCATGGGATGAGAATGGAATAGACAATGAGATCAAATTAGCATGCGGAAAAATGGCCATGGTCATGGACGCGCAATGGACAAATAGACGGCAAAGAAATAAAAATCGTGATAGGCAAACTAAACAAAAATGGAAAAACTGGTAAGATGACCGAATAGAATGAAAATGAGATGGAATAGGATGGAATGATGAATAATGGCATAATGGCAAAAAAATGAGAAATGGAATAATAAGAGAAAACAAAATAAAAAATGATGAAAAATTTCCAAAAATTTCTAGAACATAAAAAAATTTTAAACTAAAAATATAGATTTTCAGCAAGATCAGGATATAAAAATGGTCCAAAACAGAATAAAATATCAGTAGAAAAACTAAAATGTAGTATCAACCCTTTAAGTCACCAGAAAAAAACAATTATAAATAAAAAAAGCAAAGTAAAATTTCATATCTTAGATGTAAAAATACAAAATTACAAAAACTACAAGAGAGAGGCCCCAAAAAAACACATATTGACTGTTGTTTAAAAAAAAAATAATTTTTAGTGCAAAAAAAAAATGTGGACACCGGCAAACCACACAGTTACCACTCGACCACAAACCATGGCACACAACTAAACTCATATTTCCATATTGGCATGTAATCACAACTTCATTTCCATACAAAAATATTACAAATTACACATGAATAATAAATAATAGGAATAATAAGGTATAACAATAAAATTAAAATACTTTTTACGAATAGCCTAAATTTACCCCAAGCTAATAAAAAAATAAATAAATTACATAAGATATAATTAAAAATAAATAAAATATTAACACTTAAATTAAAAACACTAGATTGAAGCTCAATGAGACAATATATAAACAAAATATATAATGTTATAAATATATATAATATTACATATAATATTAATAAAAGAAAACTAACTAATACAAAAAGTCATATTTATTTTGTTCTACAACTATATACAAACATTATAATTCATATATTCTATTAATCTACATGAAACAATTTTCAATATTAATAAAATATACAACATTAATTGAAAACACACAAACTAACTATGGATATAATAATAATAATACTAATCATATTAAGATCATAAAATAATAACAACAGACTCATATAGATATATAATACTATAAAAAAAATAATTAATTGCAATTAATTTTTAGAACAGAATAATAAAAAACGATATATAATAATAATTTATAAGTATGTACTATAAAAAAATAACCTTACACTGTAATACATTTTGCTCTTTTACAATAAAACTACCAATCTAAATAAATTCTATATATACTAATAAAATAATAAATCAAATATAAGATAATAAAGCAATTATTTATATCAATATACATATATATATATATATATATATATATATATATAATACCAATATAAATATAATTTATTTATTTTCTTGTTTTTTTTACTAAACACTAAGTCACTATAATATAATATTAAACACACAGTTTATAACACACTTAATTTCGTAAAAAGACTCAAAAATAATTGTTACGGTTTCTAGCGAAAGCCGCCTAAAATAATCTAATATAATAACCTAATATAACCAACATAAAAAATATAAAAACATTATATATATAAATAATGATAACTAATATACATAATACTATATACATAATACTAATAATATAAAAAACATATATATATAATAGATTAACAGATAGTAATTTAACTTGATAAAACAAAATAATCACTAATTATTATGGTGACAGAGGATGTTGAACAAGAACATGACACAAACTGATTCAAATGCTAAAATGTAAAGGAATAAATATGACGACAAAAACAAACGAACTCGTCCGTTTCACGATAATTACCACCACAAGCAGACATAGACTAAAACTATAGCATTATCAGTCGCCATCGCTTTTGTTTCATTGTTTTGATGCAAGCTTGCACCGTTTGCACTCCTGATCTCGCGTATAAAGACTATGGCCAGTGGAAAGAAGCAGATTGTCAAACCTGCCCGAAAAAACTTGCAGGAAAGACCTATATTCAGCAGGCTTAATCCCGGGCCTTGAAGGATTACACGAAATATGACTCCTGCTTCTGGTTAACCCTACTGGACCCCACTCTGGAATAGAACTTACGGTCTATCCTTCTCATGGAGAGGCGATAACCAGTGTGAGATAGAGATATCAATAACCCATTCTGCAACGTCGAGTCTTAAAAATTTTACCCAGTGACGTATAAAGAGGTATTATTATCTCTCTATATTGTCCACATGCACCCTCACGGTTAACAAAACAGCCAAGGCAACATTGACAAATCGAAAGGTATCCAGAGACAATAAAATAGCAAGATCGAGATAATATACACATTTTCTGGAATTCTTGCAACCTCTCGATCCTGCACCCCCTAGCATCAAGAGCAATACTCTGCAAGGATGACTGAACAAACCCCTAAAATTTGCTTGTCAGTAGAGTCGTGAGTTAGCCATTAAGGAATATTTCGATCTCCAGACAAATACATTTCCTGAACCTTGACTTTCCCACCGGGCGACATAACTATCGTGGGGTTTCAACTCCAGCATAGTTGGATAACAAGTGTACAGACCTTTTGTCATTTACAACGTTATGCAATACAGTCTGTATTTCTTGTCTACCCAATTATTCAAGACAATATATACCCCCCTAATCACCTCTTTCTTCAATAGTTTCTAAAATATTGGTAGTTTCTATTCTTATTTCAATTTGTTGACCAACTGAGAGATCCCCATATCTCCTGCAACAAAAACCTCAATAGCCAAAGACCAAGGAATGAAAAACCAATTATCAAAAAAAAAACTTTATGATTATTTCTAAATTATTTTCAACCTCCTTGTTCGGGTTGGTCCAGGAAGAACTAGACTACTCTGCGTGTTCACAGGTCAAGTCCCTTTTCCTTCATTAATATCTAACATTCTCAATCTTTGACGATTCCCACTAGCATACCGGCTCGAAAACAAGGTAAAAAATAACTGTTGAATACAATACCACATATATATAGGGCGAATTTATTGGCTAATAGGTACTGTTAGCCAGACTGTAAATTGGCGCACTTTCGTGACCGCCTTATCAAGATACCAAACGCATGAATGCCATCTATGTAAAGGAATCCTCCTCCCACAATTTAGCCTTAACACTATCTCAACAAACACCATAATACGAATTTTTTGAAGGTCTGTTCGATATTGGGATCTACTCCTCTGAGCATATTTTACAGGGTTCATTGTTCATTGAAAATTGGATTGTTATTTTATAAATTCAAAGCACACTGTACTCCCTACTCATGACGAATGTAGTTATATGATACAAATCCGCGCAAAACAAGTTATTTACTGCCAATCACGAAAACGATGAAACAATAGACTTTGCTTTAGAATACTCAATGCACAAGAAACTATCCCAAAAACGAAAAACAACTAAACTTTTATGATCATGCGATCTAGGAACAGTTCTTGCATGTCCTAATTAATCTTTAGCTAAAGACTATCACGCAAATTAGAAGACTAGATTCCCCAAGGGCAATGTCAAAAGAAAGAAGAAGAGGAGAGGGGATCGATGAAAAGTTAGGACGAACTCAATAGGTAAAGGAAATCATGTGACCAGAGAACATCCACCCCAGTCACACTGCTCAATATAGATCCAATGATCCTTCCAAAGATGAAAATCGACAGGACGAAATAGAACATGGGATTTCACATCACACACCATAGCGAATTGGACGACGGCTTAGCCCTATACTTTCGCCGAAAAAAAGTTCGATAAGCCGAAGCAGGAAGAGAAAAGGGATTTCTCGTACACATACAAAATAGATCTGGCCCGGCTTTGGACTACTCCTCCAATGACATTACGAAGTTCTAAATCGTGCAAGATCACTTGATCGAGACATCATTATCAAGAAGCACCATTGGTGAGTGAACCCTCTCAATACCCACAACCACACACCACCACAAACTCGAACCAACACACACCCAAAACGCCAACCCCACGAACGCGGAAGTTAGGACTGCATCCTCAATCTAAAATCATCCCTCTATCACTTCTGCGAGGAGAATATAAAAAGCTTCAACATCATCAGAATTACATTCACACAGGGCGACACAAATTGAAATGCGCTAAATAGCATTCATCGGTGACGCAAAAAGTCTCATACCTCCAATGATGGAAATTACTCCAATAAAATTGGGCACTTACATACATGCATAAGAAAGACGGCGATACACTTAGACTACAGACTGTCAAGAGAACGGTGGCAAGGCACAATACTATGAGACCAGACTGATTCACTGAATGACAGCAGGATCGGCCTAAGAAGGAACCAATACGATGGAACAGCGAAATGCAATAATATATCACTATAATGTTGTTGGGAGAAATAATGAGTACCAGTAAAGGAAATGCGGAAAAGATAGAAAGAGAAACAAGTGAGATCAGCCAAACAAACTGCATTATGCCTTAGTAGAACAATCGAAAGCTATATTAAAGCGAGTCTAATATACTACCCTCTCATAAATCAAAAATAATTACAACATCAGCCATATATATAAAAATAAACAAAAAAATAATAATATCATAAAATAACATATAAACAATAATATTATTATAAATACCTATATCTTATATTATCATTAAACTCACAAATAAAATAAATAAAAATTAAAAAAATCCAAGCAATACAATTTTAGTTAATAAATAAATATATCAACAATAATAAAAAACGTAATATTATATATACTAATATATATTAATCAATAATATAATATATTCAACACTCGTTTGAAATGCATACCTTTTTTTTCTACATTTTATAATATTTAACTGATGGCAACCTTGATTTTTTTTATCACCATTTAAAAGGATTTCTATATTTGACGTGATAAAGGTCATACACTCAATATATATATAAAAAAAAATACACATAACATAATACACATATATCTAACCTAACTAAATAACCCTACTTATACAGTACGATATCAACATAAATGTACTACAAAATCATAAATATAAATATGAATATAATAATAATACACTAAATAAAACCATAATATAGAAACTAAATAAACTCATATAAACGCACTCAACTACAAATATCATAATAATAAAAAAATAAAATATATATGAAGGCTTGCAAAAAAAATTCACTTCTAGAGAAAAACTTCGGGAGAGATTTCATGCACCAACCACAAACCACCCCACACCAATATGCCGTGATATAAAAAAATAAAATACATATAAAAACTAACTATAATATAAACCCTCACTATACTACCTAGATAAAATCACGCTCATTATTTTACTCATTTTACTGCGCTAATAAATAACTAAAATAACTACTAATTAATCCAAACTCAGCTAATACACTAAATTCGGCACACTATTTTAAAATAACCAACACTTAAATTATTGATATATAAAACGCCCAAAAAGCGATAACCCACTGGAATGTCAAGGGATATCCTCTAAATAAAAAAAGCTAAATACTAACATATCAAAATTAATTTAACATAGTCATTCATTACTTAATATAAAATTAAATAATATATAACAACTAATTATACAATTCATTATAATCACATACTAAAAATAAATAATAAAAAAATACATAACAAATAACATAACCCTTATAACATTTTCTTAATAAAAACTCCTAAAATAAAATAAAATAAAAGAATATTCGAGCACTCATAAAGTTAATAGTAAATATCTTAACAAAAAATAAAAATAAATATCAAACAATAATAATAATGTAAGCACCTTAAATATATAATATATATAAAATTAGACTTAATGAAAAACTGGAGTAGGCAAATCTAATATAATTTGATTAATAATAATATAAAGATCATACAATTAATGCAACTAAAAACTTATGCAAACAACAAATATGATATATAAAAAAATATCCAACCCCGTAATACTCTCACACTGAGTAGGGAAAATAATCCAAAACCAAAAATAAAAAAAAACATATATCTAAAACTAAATAAATAAATAAATAAATAAATATAATAAATAATATTATCAATCAATTCATTTTTAATAAATTCAAAAACTAAAACTTTTAATATTAATCAATAATAGCAATATATTAATTGGTGATACTAATTATCATAAAAAAACAACAAACCAAACAAAAAAATAATAAATAATCATAAATACAATATATAAATAACAATAAAAACCCTCATAATATAATCAACTATTATAATAGCTAAAAAGCTATACTATATACTCACTCAAATAATAAATATATAATAAAAAAATAATAATACGAGAGCCAATAAAATCAATAATAATAATAATAACACCACTACTAATAAATAAATAATAACAATAAAAACACAAATCAATACACAAATTAATAAATAATAATAATAATAAATAATGACATTAATAATAAAAACAAATAATAAATAAATCAATAACATAATAAGATAAATAAATAAACAAAATAATAAAATACATCAATACCAATATTAAACATAAAACATGAAACACATTGCCTCAATAATAATAAAACAAAATCAATGAATACACCAATTAACTAATAAAAGAGCTCATAGAGTCGTTCTCGATACTCAGCTCCTACAGAAAGCTCTCCAACCCACCAGAGGAATAAATGATGAGTCAGCACGTCGAATTCCGGAGGCAAAATATAACAAGATAATATAGTACCCCCATAATTTATTTAATCGACAAATTGAATACCGCTAACACACTCAACTTTTCTCTATTTTTTTAGATTCGTAACGTCACGCAAAAACAGCCAACAAACACCAAAAAGAAAATTAACAATACAAACTACACTCTCCCCCACCGCTATAACAACAAATAACACAGCAAAAAACATCAATTTCACGAAACACAAACAAAAAAATCTATCAAAAAGCCGTACACCGCACCCAATACTATATACTCCAACACCACGAACCGCTCCGGTTGAGAACACCTCTGAATCCATTAATCCATAACTCTTGAAACTAACTTCCTGACGCCAAATATCAGCATGACTCTATATTCAAAGAGCTCTACCTATATAAAAGAAAAACATCATGAAACAATAAAATCAGACTCACTCAATTTTTGCCAAAAAAAATAGCGATCAGTAACAAAATATACTGAACAACCAGAAACTCCGTGAGACAATTAAAGGGTTTATTAACCAGCACCCCTATACACAAAGTTAAATAAAGCTGAAAGTGAACAAACAAGAAAGAATAAAAGAATAATATATAATAATAAATAAAAAGAACAAAAAATAATTGGAAGAAAAATAATGAACTAATAGGACAATATTTACATGCCTTGACTCTTTATGTACATGTGTGTATATATATACTTGTAAAATAAAAATTGGATTCGAAATATTAATACAAATATTAATCACAGATTTTTTTAACGTAGATTCAAACACGCAAAATGCCTATTTCATCAATTGCTACTTTCGAATTGACTTGGAATTATTCGTATTAAATCATATAATAACTTATTTGCCAATACTGAATAATTAAAATTAGAATTTAATCAGAAAATAAAAACCTTATAATTTTTTTTGAAAAACAAAACAATAAAAAATATAATAAATAAATATATAATATATATATAAATAATATATATATATATATACTAATAAATAAGAAAAAATACAAAAAATATTAAAAATATATATTTTAATATTTTTAAAATAATAATAATATAATAATATTATAAAATAAATAATTAAACTATAAAATTATAAAATAAAATATAATAAAATATTAACTATATAGCGTCTTATATTGGCTTTACTATTATATAAAAAATCATACTCACTTTAACACAATTTATAATCACTAAAAAATAAAACCTTAGTAAACATTTTCTTTTACAATATAACCTTATTATTATATTAACCAACACTACTCTTGACTTAACGACGATACCACCATTTCCCTAACCACCTCTATTATATTAACTGAATGTTCTCTAACTCTTATCAATCTCTATGTCGGACCAAGAGGCATTCATATCAGGACTTCGCGCAGATCTATCGAGAACGCCCAAGAGCAGAACGCGATCAAAAAATAGAAACTGCCACTACATGAATCTTATGGGAATTGGGTTAGTTATCTGTATTATTATTTTTATGTAAAAGAATAAATGTGGATATTCATATTAAACGAATTTGAAAAAGGAAATAAATATCATATTCTGGAAAATAAGTTTGTTTATAAATAAAAAAAAAATTTCGAATTTTAAATGTCGAAATTGAAAACAGATTGTTGAAGAACTTACTGAAATATCTGAAGTGTTAGAAAGATTTGAATATTGCTATTATTTTTTTTTTTATTTTTTTTTTTTTTTTACAGAAATTACCACAACTCAACGGAGCTGAGTAAATTTTTATTAAATCACAGGCAAGAAATAAAAAATACAGGAAACGCCCACCCAAAGCCCAACCTAACGCAGAATACTTACTTATTCAGAGAAAAAAAAAAAAAAAAGTAGCGCAGACTCGGGTTTAAAAGAGAGTGAAAGAAATGAAAACAAGGAAAAAAACAGAAAGATCGGCAAGGAGTCTCCACAGAAGCAGAAGTGGCTGAGAAAGGAAGAGAAAGAGCACCACAACGAAACGATATCTTAGGGATTTTCACAATGGCTCACGCAAAATTCATGACGAGAAGACAATAGGCACCACGCCTTAGATAATTGCGAATATGCGAAGAAACAAAACTGTGGAGGTTTGAAAAACATTCACCGAAACATAAAAAACAAACGTGCACAACTCTCATGAAGCACTACACCTGTTCACAAAAGTAACCAATAAATAAGAACACACGAGATAAGTAGCGCCAAAATAAACGTCACGCGTTCGCAGAGATAGAGGGTCAAGAAGAGAGTTAGAAAGTAAAAAGAAGAAATAATTAGTCTCTTTGCTTATAGACTCAACGCTATCCATAGAAGGAGTTGGAGCGAAAAGCCCCCCAGATGTTTAGAGAAACAGATAACTCCAAACAAGGGACGATACAAGGGCCCTTATAATAACTGGAAGGTAGTCATGTGCAAAAGAAAAAAAATATCCGCAACCTGAACAGAACTCCCAGCTTCTTTGAGGCCACCTTAAGCAAACCGTTATGATATGAGGTTTCCAAAGATAAATTTATTTAGTATATGTTTCAGGACCA
>JABUQX010016256.1:72500-77500 GCA_015478945.1 Trachelipus rathkii | reverse complement strand
AATCAGTAAATTTCATAATAGAGGTGTTTACCTAAACTAAGGGATTAAGTGATGCTTATTGTTTTACTGCTGTTAACTGCTTTATACTTTCTGCTTTACTGCTTTTAACTTTCTGCTTATACTAGCTTTAACTTTCTGCTTATGGCTTTATAAACTTTTCTGCTATTAACTGTTTAACTTCTGCTTTACTGCTTTACTTTCTGCTTTAAACTGCTTTAACTCATATATTATTAACATTACATTGTTTTTGTTATTTTTTTTTAATTACTTTTTATTTATTTTATTATTATCTTTATTTAATTTTTATTATTTTTAATTATTTTTTATATTATTTATTTTATATTTTATTATTATACTCTTAGTGTTATTTACTCATGCCTATCTGTTATCTATTATTTAGAAACACATTACACACACACACACACACAGCCACACACACAGATCACACTTACACTATACCGCACATTCACTATGAACACTTATACATACACATTCACTATGACCTTCACTATTTACCCTATAGACACTTAACATTTACATTATTACACACAACCACACACACATTCACTATGACACTTATTACACACATTTCACTTGACACTTACTTTACCCCATGAACACTTATCATTTATCATCAACACAGCAGTCATCAGCACATAATTTACTGTACACTTTCTCACTACAGATTTACTTACACACCGCAGATTACTACACTCACACATCCGCATGATTTACTTCACACACACTTCATTAGTGGTCAGATTTACTTACAACACACACACACACACACATCACACACACACACAACTCACCTTACATATAACTCGTATATATTATTAAAAACATTTTATGTTTTATTAAACACGTACATTTATATTACTCATTCAAATATTAACTAAAATTATTTCAAAGTTTTCTTAAAACTTCCTAAATCAATCATTTCCTTTGAACAAAGAATTTATTATTAACTGTTTATAGCTTTTTTGTTTAATAAATTTTTATAAAACTATCAAGTTTTAAAATAAAACTTTTACTAAAATTTTATGAAATTTTATTAAAAACATTATTTTACGTACTTAACATAAATCAGTAAATCAGTAAGGTCCGCCCCTAGCACCCCTCTACAAACCAAGCTATGCCACGTTTTGTTCTTTTGACTTACTGCTTTACATCTCATCTTTAGCCATGTAATAAGTATAAAAAGAACAAAATAGTAGTTCTCTCTCCTAACCATAACAATCGTATTTCTTTATTAAAATCTTCCTAGTTTCTTATTTAAAAAATAACTTATTCACTAATTTATTTATTCCTCGAATGTTAATAAAATTATCTCAATGGTTTTTGAATAGTTGAGGAAGTCTTTTTTATTAAAGTTTTTATCTTTCTACATTTACAATCCAGTCACGAGAAAAGACAACAACCCGCACTCCTTACAGATACGAAACTGACTCTCCCTCTGTAAATATGTGTTGTAAAGATAAATCTTTTTGTTATCCGAGGGCGTTAAGCCTAAATCCGGATCAAATATATTTCAAACTGACCTTTTACTGTAAAGTAAAATGGGGTGCAATAACTACGTTAGGGCTAAATTAGGCCTAATTTAGGATAAGCCTTTTGTATGACGGGGCTAATTTAAATCCTAATACCGTCCAATTAGAAATAAAAATAATTTGCCTGAAATCGATTGTTATTATTAATTTTATTAAGGAAGTATGAAAATGAACATGTACTGGCATCGGTAGGATCCTCTAGAGCAATAAGGTAAGAAGGGAAAATGTGTTTGGCCTTACCTGTGAGTTGGTCGGCAGTAAGTTTTCACCCTAGCTATAAGCACTAACACAGTGTGCTCAGCGATAGAGGCCACCGTTGACGCAGAAGGCAGCCTCAACCCCGCACCGCTGGATGGGCGTCCCTGTCGCGCGTTTCCCGCCGCCCCGCGTGCGCCCTTGCAGGCGCAATATTTTCTCCGCGTACTCGGCTCCGCCCGTTAAGTGTTATTTACTTCAATGCCGTATTGTTATTTTATTGGATTTAGGACTACACACTACACACACACACACACGGTAATACACGCACACAACACCCAAAAAAGAAAAAACAAACTTTTTTACACATATAGACGTATAATTTATTAAAACATTATTATTATTTATTTTATTATTATACTTCAATTGCTATTGTTATTATTATTGTGTTAGAAACAGCGCAGTGTCATACACCCACACAACAACATATTCACACACCACACACAGATTCACACACACAACACACACAATCACACGTCAACACTTACTTAACAACATTAATAACGTATAATTTTATTTAATTACCAATTTATTTTTATTTTATTATTGAATACTTAGTGTTATTATACTTCATGCCTGTTGGTTATTTATTATTTTTATGAACACACAGTGCACACATCACGCACACAACACACACACACCACACAGCACATACCACACTTTACACACAGCGCACTCCACCCACTTCGATATGTTATTTGTGCTCAGACTTTGATGCCTTGCAGCTTTTGGATGCTTTCTAAAGCTGGTTGATAACCCGGTTGGTCATTAGATTTTTAGATGGCCTTGTCAACTTGATGCCTCAGCTTTTTGATGCCTCACTTTGATGCCATCAGCCTATTTGATGCGTCAGCTTTGGATGCCTCAAACTTTAATAACTTAGCTTTGTCTCAGTTTGGTGGTTCATCTTTGGATGACTCTCTTTGAATGGCGTCATCTTTGATTACCACCTAATATTGATGTGATTCATCTGTAATAGAGCAAGTTACACTTACCATAGACACTTACAGTTCTTACATTATACACACATACACTATATCTCTTATTCACACATACGCACGATACACATAGACACTTACGTTCACCCATAGACACTTACAACTCACACACACAAATATATATATACTATGAGTATTATATATATAATAATATATATAGTTTATATATAGTATAGTATAATATATATATATATATATATATATATATATATATATTATTATATATATATAACTATATTAATATATATATAATAGTAGTATATTATTTTTCATTTGCGCGGGAATATTGCGCCTGCGGCGCCGGCGGCGGAATCGACGGGGGACGCGCGACTCAGCGGGCGCGGGTTGGTCTGCCTTTGCGGGTGGGCTCATGCTGAGCCCTGGTGGTTAGTTTATGAGCTAGGGGAAAACTACTCCGAACAATCACAAGTAAGGAAAACATTTCCTTCTAGCTGCTTAAAGGATCTTACCGATCCAGCAGGTTTCAGTTTGAAATATATTTATAAAAATAATAATAACAATGATTTTTGTCGTCTATACTGGAATTACCTTTGACCTGGTAATATAGGATGTAAATTTAGCCCGTACTACAAAAAGGCTTATGACCTAAATTTAGGTCCTAATTTGGCCTAACGTAGTTATTGCACCCCATTTTAGAAAAAGGGCAGTTTGAAATATATTTTGACCTGGAAATAGGCTTTAAATCGCCCGGGATACAAAAAGGATTTATCCTACAACACATTTTACAGAGAGAGGTCAGTGTCGTATATCGGTAAGGAGTGCGGGTTGTTGTGGTTTCTCGTGATGGATTGTCAATGTACATAGATAATAATAATAATAATAAAGAAAACCGAATTATTTAAAAAACTTTGAAATATTTTTAGCTAACATCGAGTGAATAATATAAAAAATAAAAATAATTGATATTTTTAAAATAAGAACTTAGAAAGATTTTAATATAATACATGTTATTTAGCAGAGAAGAAACTTATTTTGTTCTTTTTATACCTAATACATGGCTAAAGATGATGTAAAGAAAGTAAGCAATAGAAACCAAAACATGGCATAGTTGTTAGTAGGGTGCTGGGCTGACCCTTACTGAATTTACTGATTTATTGAAAACTTAATGTACCCGGTAAAATACATGTTTTTAATAAAAATTTCATAAAATTTAGTATAAAAGTATTTAAACTTGATAGTTATTTAAAATTATAAACAAAAAAGTGATTAACAGTAATAATAAATCTTGTTCCAAAGGTTAATGATTGATTTATTATAGAAGTTTTAAGAAACTTTGAAATAATTTTAGTTTATTGAAGGAGTAATATAAATGACGTGATTTAATTAAAACCATTAAATTGTTAATAAAATTATACGTTATGTGCTAAGTTAGTGTGTGTGGTGTGTGTGTGTGGTAAGTAAATGCTGTTTTGGTGTGGGCCTGCCGCCCGGGGGGCCGGTACGAAGTAAACGGGGCGGGGCGATTCATGACACTAAATCTCTCCAAGCGACACAATACAGAGTGCGGCCGGGGACTTTAATTAAATCTGGTGTGTGTGAGTTGTAGTTAAAATCTGCGTGTGTAAGTTAAATCTGTGTGAGAGTTGTAAGTTAAATCTGTTGACTGTGTGTGAGTGTAATGAAGTTTCTATGGTAAATGTAAGTTTCATAGTGAATGTGTGTATAAGTGTCATTATGTGAAATGTGTGTAGTGTGTGTGTGTGTGTGTATAAAGTGTAAGTGTAAATGTAAGTGTCTAGGGTAAATGTAAGTGTCATAGTGAATGTGTTTATAAGTGTCATAGGTGAATGTGTCGTATAAGTGAAGTGTGTGTGTGTGTGTGTGTGTGTGTGTATGTGTGTGTGTGCCTGTGTGTGTGTGTGTGTTCTAAATATTAATAACAATAGGCATGAAGTAAAATAACACTAAGTATAATAATAAAAATAAAATAATAATAATAAAATAATAAAAAATAATAATAAAAAATAAATAAAATACTAATAAAATAAAAGTAAAAAGTATTAAAACAAAATAAAAACATAATGTTAATAAATATATGAGTTAAAACCGTAATTTAAAAACAGAAAGTTAAAGCAGTAATGCAGAAAGTTAAAAACAGTAAAGCAGAAAGTTAAGCAGTAAAGCAGAAAGTTTTAAAGCAGTAAAGCAGAAAGTTTAAGCAGTTAAAGCAAGAAAG
>JABUQX010016256.1:65000-67500 GCA_015478945.1 Trachelipus rathkii | reverse complement strand
GCAAACTCACATTTCCTCCTTCGGACATTCGTTCACCGATTCAATCCACTTTCTCTTCGGTTCTCCCAGCCGGTCGGTCCCAACACACTCTCCACTATCACATCCGCTAACCAACCGATATCATCTCCTTTCACGTCGACCAAACCATTTCACATACTTTCATTTATTCTCTCATTTACCCCTTTCTTCACCACACAAACTCTCCGAATACGTTCATTCCTCATATTTATTAATTCTTTCCACACCTAGCATGCTCCTAAGATTGTCCATCTGAGCACATTGAAACTTTAATCATATTTCTTATATTTCCACGACCATAGGTCTCACTACATACAATAACACAGTAACAACATACCCTCATGTACGACTCTAGCGCACTCAAGACTTAGTCCCTTACATTCACCAACGATTTAATTGCACCAGCAACCTTCTTGCCATTCACACTTTCCTACTACACTCATGCATTCATCCGTTCCCTTCCTCGTCCACACATACCCTAAATATTTAAACTCAGACACTTGCTCCAGCGCTCCACCAATCTAAACTAACTCTCAGCCTGAGGACGTCCTCACCTCACAACCATTAACCTTTACTCTTATCTACGTTACTTCAACCCCTCCTTAGTACATACGCCTGCCAACATCTCTTCTACTAATCCTCTCAACACTCTCTTCAGATTCGCAACAGCAGAACCAAAAATCATCCGACAATAATAGGTTAGCACCTCTACTCCATCTCCATTCTCATTATTATTATTAATTATTATTAATTATATTATATTATTATTATTATTATTATTAGTTATTATTATTAATTATTATTATTTATAGTATATTATTATTATTATTATTATTATTATTATTATTATTATAATTAACATTATCATTTTGAAATTTAAATTATCTTCATCTCTATTTGCAATTTTTAATATTACTGTCTCCATATTATCATTCACTACTTATATATTGTCATTGTTGTAAGATACCTTTTTTCTTCTTTCCCCACATTTTCCCCATATGTATTTAACTTCTTCTAGGTTGTGAGGTTCGAATAGCCATTCTCCCAAAAAAACCCTCGGTTAGGTTTTCTGCATGTGTCTTTGGAGTCAATGGTGGTTATCTAAGATCTTCATATCTGGACAGATTGCAAATGAGGTGATCAGTCCTTCTTCAGCTCCACATATGTCACGTGGATTTCGCCATTTTAGAACCTGTTCATCCATTTAGGTTTTTATTCCCTCTTATATATATCAATATCCTCCGTCTTTTTCCTGTTGCCCCTTTGCCTCTATTGCTATTTAGTATTGCACCAAGATCATCTACTAAGGCGAAAAATTTATCATTAGTTAACCGTGTTTCACCAAGAATTACTAAACTCAGTTTTCCTTAATTTACTAATAGTTCGATATCAGGCTAATTTGTGTATGTGTCAGCCCTTGGATGATTCAATCATATTTAGTGTTACCTAAGTCGTTACCATTGTGTCTTTCCTTACTTTAATTTAAGCCTTACCGAAAATTTCCATCCTCCCATATTTTACCTTGTTTTATGTAGAGACCAGTTTCTAAATTTTGTTTCCTTTCCTGTAACTCTTTTCTAAGCAAATTTCCTGCTTCCCTCTCTCTTTTTGTCTGGTCTGGATTAATGTATATTCTCTGAAAGTGTGGGCTATTTCTTAATGCTTTCGCTTTCTTCAAAATATTCCACTTTTCCTCCCCTGTTTTCATCTCGACTAAAAGGGGTCTAGGTTTCATAGGGAGATTAGGGTTATTTCTTCCTAGCCTTGCTGTCTTAACAATTTCAAACTCTGTTATCCCTATTTCCTTAAATATTTCAGTTAATTTCTCTGTTTTTTGCTTCAGTTTGCTCCTGTCTTAAGTCATTTTCCTTTCATTATATATCACAAGGTTGTTTTTCTCTTTCTTTTATCTTCTATTTCAAACATTTCTTCTCTTATGGTTTCTATAAGCTGTTTCCTATCTATTTTGGATGTCTCATTTTCTTCTTTTCTCTTCTCAGTTTTCCTATTTCTACTTGCAATTCTTTTATTGTGTCTACATAGGTCATTAACAATTTTGATAGGTCCTTGACTTCTTTCCTTAGATTGCTGGTTTCTTGTGGATATTTCTGACAGCGACAAGCTCTATCTTATAGGTTTCGAGGGGATGGCAGTGGGGTTTTCTTTATGATTTACGTGTTTCTTCTACTACTTTTGTTTCAATTCCGGTGTATGTTGCGCTCCTCACCCCAATCTGAGGTAAATTGGTAGATTATATATATATATATATATATATATATATATATATATAGATTATCATATTAATAAAATATATATAATATTTATATATATATATATATTATATACTATATATATAGTAATATATTATATATATATATATAATATATATATATATATATAATATATATATATATACTATTACATATATATACTATATATACTATATATATATATATATTATTAATATATATATTATATATAT
>JABUQX010016256.1:47500-62500 GCA_015478945.1 Trachelipus rathkii | reverse complement strand
CTTCTCATCCAAACAGTATACCCTAAATATTTAAAACTCAGACACTTGTGTCCAGCTGCTCATCATCTAATATAACTTCACACTGAGACTGTCCTCACTCACAACCCCCAAAACCTAACTCTTATCTACGTTTACTTTCAAACCCCTCCTTTTACACACCCGGCCAAATCTCTCTACCAATCCTCTCAAACTCTTCAGATTCGCGACACAAAACCAAATCATCCGCATATAATAGGTAGGGCATCCTCCACTCATCTCCATCATTCTAAAACCATCCTTTCACGCCCACCTTCAATTCTTTAATAACCCCATCAATATACAAATTGAATAACAAGGAGACATAAACACAACCCTACCTCACTCCGCTATTAATACTAAACAATCACTTTTGACACCATTCATTCTTACACACGCCTCACTATCGTCCTAAACTTTTTGATTCCATTCAGAAGCCCACCAACACAATATATCAATAACACCTGCCATAGACCTTCCCTATTAACCCTATCATACCCCTGTTGCAAATCCATAAAACCTAAATACAATTTATTTCTTCTCTCATTTTCTCTATCATTTGCTTCAATGTGAAAATTTGATTCTACACATCCTCCATTACTTCTAAACGCACCTTGTTCTTCACCAATCAGGTCCTTTCAGTCACTCGGCGCACTCTTTCGACCAAAACACCAGCAATATATCTTCCCTAACAACACTCAATAAACTAAATACCCCTATAAATTCTACATTCCCTTATTCCTATACCCTGATATAAAGTCTATACTCTCCCCCCATTCCCTCGAACTATACCCTCCATAAAACACTTTGCTATTACACAACTTCAAATCCAATCAATCCCACCATCTTGCCTCCGTTCTTATCATGTTCGACAGTAATTTCATCAGATACCTGCAGAGTACCATTCTTCCAACTTCTCACTCTACCCATCACTCCACTTTGCTAATAAACTCATCCCCCAAAATACCATATTCCTCTCTGTACATCAAAACCCACACACCAGTCATTATCACCTAATCATTACTGCCAATATTATACAGATTTTTGAAATGTTCTTCCACAACTTCCACTCGCATCCATTTCATCAGTTACAAAAACACCATCCCTACTCATTATTCTAAGCAGATTCCCCTTATTCTAATTCTTAACCTTTCGCGCTTCCTTCCAGAAGAGCTTCCTAATTCCATTGTATGTCCCCATTCATCCTGCTTCCAAACTGCTTCATTTACCTCTTCTTTTCTCTTCCGTATGCATCTTTTAGCATTCCTTTTTCCTATATAATTCAACGCATCTTTCTTATGAAACTCATCATTTGCTTTTAGTACATTCAACCACGCTCTTTTTTACTTTAACCGCTTGCAATCACCTTTTCATTCCACCACTCCACGTTATCATCTTTACTTTCCTACTTTAGCACACCCACATACTTCTTTTGCACTGCTAACAATTGCTTCCTTCATTTGCTTCCAGATTTATTCAGTTTCAACTTGTTCACATTCAACTACTTACTTGCTAGCGTTCTTAGCATAACTATTCCTTATTACTTGTTCACTAAAACTTCTCACTCTTAATTTTACCCACTTTCTTCCGTATCACCTTCCTCTATCCAAGTCCCCACTAACTTAATTTACATAGAACAACATAATGATCCGCGATAATCCCATTCCTAAAACCCCTCACCTGATTTAACATCCAAACATACTTCAACATCTCCTTCTTCACCAAACACAAAATCGAATCATACTGTTCACTCATACCATCTCTACCACACCAACTCTAAGTATACTTTATGGATTACTCTATGTGTTAAAGAAAGTATTACTACACACATACCTCTCCCCTCACAGGGAAATCAATCACCTTCCTTTACCATTCTCATTATTCTCCTGACACCCCAAACCCACCTGTTATACCATCCTTTTTTCATCAATATATATAATATATATATAATAATATATATATATATTTAATATATACTATAATATTATATATATATTATATATATACTATATATATATTATATAAATATATATACCGTATATATATATATATATATTATATATATTATATATAATATATTATATATATATAATATTATTAAATATATATATTATATATATATAATATATATATATAAATATATATATATATATATATAATATACACTAATATGAAAATCCTATTAATATCCAATATTTAGCTAGAAGGGGTATGGTACTCTGTAAAATTAAACATCTTTAATATACATAAAAAGAATTTAAAAAAAAAACAAAAAAAAACATTTTGTTTTAAGAAAAAAAACGTGTTTTTTTTCAAAAAAAAACAAAAATTAAAAAAAAACCGTTTTTTTCACACCCTAATATAGATAATGTATATATATATAAATATTATAATATATTAATAATATATATAATATATAATATATATATATATATATTATATATATATATATATAAACATATATAATAATATAAAATATATATATTAATATAATATATATATATATATATATATATATAAATAATAATATATATATATATATAATATATTATATATATATATATATATATATATATAATATATAATATAATATATATATATATATAAAAATCGGCAAGAGGGAAGAGTCGCATGGATAGACCAGGGTTCGATCCCTCGTCGTGATCCTGGGTAACAAATACCAAGAGAAGTTCCCTCTTTGAATTGGGTATGCCTGAGTGTAAACTTTATATATGTATATATATATATTTTATATATATATATATATATATATATATATATATATATATATATATATATAATATAATATATATATATTCCTTCTCCGATATATAATATACGTAATACTAATATAATATATATATATATATATATAAAGAAGTATATATTTTTCCCCACTTCTCACGATTCGGGGTATCTGATACGGAGACCCCCGAAATTAAATGTTCGTGCACCATTTGTATCATTTATATTATTTCTAGAGTTTATAGCAGGGCTGCGAAGCCAATAAATGTTCTGCAGGCTCAGGCTCCTGCTCCATCATTTTAAAATTACCCTGCTTCAGTATTTTAAAATTGATCGGCTCTGGCTCCTAGTTATAATTCTTTCTCCATTTACATTTACGATGAATCAAATCATTAATTCTCTGTTGCAAAATCTTCATAGTATGATGGAAATGAGTGTTTGTTAATGACATCTTTAATAAATTGCAGTTAAAAACTTTGAAAATTTTTTATAGGAATATTTTTTAAAAAAAAGCAAAAAATTATATTTTAGTTTCATCCTAAATTTAAAATAATTCTTTTTTGAACTATGAACCGAGTGAACGTATGTAATATAATTTTATCCAAAACAGATTTTTTATTTAAAAAAAAAGAAGAAGAAAAAGAAAATAAATAAAATTATAGTTCCTTTTTTTCCTAAATTTTAAAATAATTCCTCTTCGAATTTTGAACTGCTTGAACGTATGTAATATAATTTTATTCAAAACAGATTTTCTATTAAAAAACGAAAAAGAAAAAGAAAAGAAAGGAAATAAAATTATAGTTCACTTTCTTCCTAAATTTTAAAATAATTTCTCTTTGAACGATAAACTGCCTGTTTCTGAGCATATGTAATATAATTTTATTCTAAACAATTGTTTCTTAAAAATAAAACTATTTCAATAAAAAACACTTTACCAATTTTCCAGCTTGACGCTTTAAAACTTTCTTTTGCTATTTGTCCCGCCTTGCTTATAAGTTTTGCTGGATGAGCATCGCGGAGACCATCTTACACTGCTAACCATAAAATGTGAAATCTACACCTCATGTCTGCAAAATAATAAACCTTTGTCATTTTACAAGCATCCATTTTTAAATGTACGAAACCTCCCTTTAAACAGTTTTTAAGCTTATATTTTTGCTTATATGCTTGATCTAGAACCATTTTACCAAAATTTTCCCGGTCTAAAGAGACTTCCAGTTTCGAATACATGTCTCCACACAGTCTTTCAAATCCTGGTCTTTCAAAAAAACTTAATAGGACACTATTTTTAATACTCATTAAAATCAATTGTTTTTTTTTTTAATTTTTTACTAGACATAGGCAGAATAAGTTTTTGACTACCGAAAAAAGTATCCAGTTTAGTCTGAGTTTACGGAGCTGAAGGTTTATCCTTAGCAGCTTTTGCTTCACCTTTCTTTTAACAATTGCAGCAATTTCTGGATGAGAGCGTTTTAATGTCTCCATCAAATTAAAGACTTTTGTAGATGTATTGTGAACCATATGAGAAAATGGTGATGCTGTAAACTCAATCATGCATGATCGAACATACTGTTTCCCCATAATTGTGTTAATTACTTCACATTGAAAAATGTAAGTACTTTTATCTTCAGAGTGAGTCAAATAATTAAGTATATGAGGTGTTTTCGGTATTGGTTTAGTTGATACGATTTTTCTAGGGATATTGAATATAATCAATGAAAGTTGTTTATAGAAGTTTAGAACCTTTTTTATTATTGGAAAATAATAAATATACATAACCAAATATCTGAAATAAGGGAAAGTATATATATATATATATATATATATCGATAATATATTATAATATATATGTATAATATATTAATTTATATAACTATATATATATATAAATATATATACTATATATTATTAAGTATAATATATTAATATATAATATATATAATATTATAATATATGTTAGTATATTATTATAATAATTATATATATTATATTATAATATATATATATATATATAATATATTATATATATATATTATAGTATATATTATCTAATATATATTTATTATTAGGATATATATTATCGCAGATAACTCTCCAAAACACTTTAATCATATCTGAACACTTCACAAAGACATATTAACATAATTATCTTATTTATTTACTTCAAGTATATAGTATTATAGTATATTATAATATATAGTATTATAGTATATATATAATTACAATATATAAATATATATATTATATAGTTATATACTATAGTATATTATTATATATTAAAATTTTCTCTTCGGATGAAAGGAAAGGCCTGTCGCACTAAAAATTTATTTTGATCTAGAAGATCCAACAGTCTTAATACACAGGCCTAGGAATACATGAAGGAAAATAAAATCAAAATCTAAAAAATAAAAATCCAAAATTAGGATTACCAATTTACAAATAATAATTACGTCATAGCTCATAAAAAGTAAAATAGAAATCGAAATTTAATAAATTGTAATAAAAAAATTTATGAAGGAAAAAAATTGTCTTAAATTAGAAATTAAAATTTATCAATTTCAATTTAAAATTAAAAATTGCAAATTTCAATCAATTTAAGATTGCAAGCATCACCATTGCAATTAAAACAAGGCTTAAATATATAAATTAGAACAAACAAATTGTAATTCAATTAACATTTTAAAATAAAAGAAAATTGACTTAAAAAAAAATTTGAAGTTAAAATTACACAAATTTCCATTAGAATTAAATTTTACGAATAACAATTGTAATTAAATAAGAAAAAAAAATTAACACATTGTAATTGAATTAAAGCTTAAAAAGTAGGACTTCAATAAAAACTAGAAATTTTGAAAATTAAATTATTCATATTTAATAATTAAATTAAAATTTCAAGAAGCGATTTCAATTAAAACTTAAAATTTCTACATATATACATTTTATATATATATATATAATATCATATATAAAGATAGATATGAATTTTTTTCTCTTATATATGCGAATATATATCTATTATAATATATTATTTATATATATATTTATATTTATATATAATATATATTATATATATATATTATATTATATATATATTATATATATACATTATATATTATATATTATATATTAATATAATATATTAATGTTTGGTATGGGTATCATATATATATATCTATTATATATAATAATATTATATTAAATATATATAATATAAATAAATATAATATATATATATATATATATATATATAATATATTATAATAATATAAAAATTATATATATATATTATATATATATATAATATATATTATATATTCATATATATATTATTATATATATATAATTATATAATATTATATATATATATATTATATATATATGTATATAATATATATAATTAATATATATATATATATTATATATATATATATTTATAATATATTATATATATATATATATAATTATAATATATATATATATATATATATATATATATATTATATTTAATTATAATATAATATATATATATATATAATATTATAATATGATTTATAATATATATATACTATATATATCATATATAGTATGTATATATATATATCTATATTAATAATTATATTATATTATAATATATAATATATATATATCTTATATAATTATATCTATATATATAATATATATATATATTATTATATAAGTATTATTATGATCTATATAGCTTATATATTAGTTGGAATACCATCACCTTAAAAAAACATTCTATATAAATTATTATATATATATAACGGGCCCTCAGTGATGGGTGAATCCGGCAACTTTTGGATTGAAATCCGAATCTGTGTGTGGTAAATGTTCGATATCCTGAATCCGAATTCCGAATCCAGCACCTTCGGATTCGAGGCGCTCGAATCCGGATGGTTGAGCAATCTGATATCCGAATCCGAATCCGAATCTGTAAAAACTTGAACCCGAATCCGAATTCCGAATCCGAGCGAATCGATCAAGGATTCGAATCTTGCAATGATTTTTTACAAAATTAGAGAATATCGAACAACTCTAAAATATTAACATCATTCTTTTTCAAAATACTATGGGAGATATAAAATAAATGTTTTTTCATTTTTAATTTTTTTTATTTAACTTGGCCATCATAATATCTATATTATTTCCATGTAACTAAATAAATCTATTACCATCTAGACCTCACTATATACTGAATATAATATTAGAACTATATCATAATATTCCTCCTAGAGTATATTATTTATACTATATAACTAACTATCAATATAATATTATTATACTACAAGACTCGACTGACTGGTCGTCGGTCAGGGGGGTGCAGTTGGGGACAAAGCTACCCCCCTAGAGAGTGTTTATTTCTTGCGATGAAGAGAGTTTGGAGTACAAACCTTCTAGAACGTCATATGGGTCATTTCCTACGCAAATACTAAATGAGGAACAGTCTATAATATATCAAAATTAAGTTCAGTTGTAAATTGTGTAATTTTTCTACTAACCAACAAGTTGCTTTGGTAGATCACGAATCTTTCCACACTGGTAAAAGACCATATACATGTTTTAGGGCCTAACGCATACTTATTAGCATAATATCACTTAATATGTATATTATATAACTATACTTAATATACCTAATATATATATATAATATATGTAATTAATATATATATATATATACTATTATATTATATATAATAGTATATTATATACTCTATAATATATAGGGCTAGCCTCCTAGAAAAGAGCACAATCCATATGCTCAAATATCATAGCTACGGGAAAGGAATACATTGTTGAATCCTGTAATATTTTAGGTGGGAAAATGTAAAAAAAAAAAAATAAATAATCCATCTAAAAAAAACTGCAAAAAGATATAAATATAAATATGGAATACATTTTAATAAAGCTTGTAAATATTTTAGTTAGGAAAATGTAAACAAAAAATATAATTAAAAAAATCCTATTTTTTTTTAGGGAGCTCGAGTCGGCGGGGGACAGAGTATATTATCTATATAAAATATAATAATATAATATTTATATTATATATAATTATTATAATATACATACTTATAACATATATAGGATATAGATAATCTAAAATTTTATCATGGTATCTTATTATAATATAACTACATAACAACATTTTATATATATATTATCATATATATATTATATATTATATATATATATCTATATATATATATATTATATATATTATATATATATAACTATTTATATATATATATACATTTAGCACTATATATTATTATTATCAATATATATTAATATTTATATATATTTATTAATATACTCATATTATATGTATATGTTATTTATATTGTTTATATTATTAATATATCTATATAATATATATACAATACTATATATATATATCTCTTATATAATATATAATATATATATATTATATATATATATAAATATTATATATATATATTATATATTTATTGTATACTACTATAATATATATATGTAATAATATATAAATTTGAATTTGTAAAGTTATTACACGGCAATGTAGTGGGCTCGAGCAGACGGGGAAGCACAGGGGGGGACGTTTTCCATATACCCCGTAAGGGAGGGGAGGAGGAACCCCCGCGACTATCAACCCCAAATCCCACCTATATTAGCGGGGTTCCGGAGACATCCTTTTTCCCGAGGAGGGGGAAATAGTCCCTATACCTTCGCCGTAGCTTCCATGGAACTGTGCGAGAGAGTCCCGACCTCCTTGCCGATCGGTGCAAGTATACCCCTTTGGGGTATTCTTTATGGTTAAAAAAAAATTAACTATGCTATAAAAGTGCATTTATTTTAACGCCAAGTACCTGTAAATAAAAGGTCTAAAATAGCTTTTCTCCTCAAATATTATATATATTATTGACATAATTTTTGTTTTTTTTTTTTCACATTTTCCTTACTAAAATTTTACCAGGATTCACCATAAAATTGTATTTATTTTCCTGTAGCTATTGTAGTTTTTTAGATATGACTTTTTTTTTCCTTAACTAAAATTTTAACCAGCAGCATTCCAACAATGTATTTCTTTGCCCGGTAGCTGTTGTCGTTTTTAGAATACACATCAGATTGTGGGCTTCTTCTAGAGCGCTGAATAAAAATATTTTGTTGAGGTGATAGTTTAAAAGTTGTATATAAAATATATATATATAAATATTATATATATATATAAGTATATATGTAATATATATATAAAGAAAGTATTACTTATATATATATATATCTTTATATATCTATATTACAACACAAGTGCATCAGAGTGTTAAGGGAGCACTTTTACGAGATGTGCAGTAGCATTAGAAACATTTTTCTCATTGAAGAGATACTTTGTTGCACAGGTAAAGAGGGCGCTTTTCAGTTGCTATTCATACGGCACCCCTAATGTAAGTGCTTCTGTTTGGCTTTTGTCGCATTCATCATTGGCTATATATTGATCCGAAGCTACGCTTTCTGCGATGTTAGAGCCCGTTTAAATGTAATCGCAAATTCCAAAATCCTTGAATATCGTTCAAGACCTCGCAGCACAATATCAAGCACATTGTGGAAATGGTTAGGGCTTAGGAGCCATCGGGAAAGATGGAGAAAAAATCACCGATGAAGTGTTAAAAAGAAGCTAAATCAAATCGCCGAGCACTGGGACTTGATCTTGAATATACCACGAATTGTTGATAGGCAGCATCACTGCAGCACCCCAGCAACCAGCAACAAATCTCACGGAGTTCTGAAGAAGATCTTTAATAACCGTATCTGGATTCTAAAACCTCTTCTTGGAATTACGGGTTTCTACTGAAAACACCTGCCTATGCATTAACAAATCTACATCCTTTCCACACATGCTACTCATAACAATCGATGAAGTTAAAGGAAAAGACAGCTTCTTTTATAGTTTTTACCAACTTAGAAAAGGCAAGAAGAAGGCTAGAACTTTGGGTACGAAAATTTGGAAGGACAAGAACTGAGTAGTGAAGAACTAAAAGATCTTGTTGTTTCCCCAAGTCTTAAAGGACACGGAACCTTTCTTTCTTTCCGTCGACGAAAAAAGGCTTTGATGATACTACTCGCTCAGCCATGCACAACCAGTACAGTGAGAGCTCTCTTATAGGCACCTCTGCTGAAGTATCAAGACTTGGCCTTTTCTAAGTCTATGGAAGATGACAGGTTTAAACGGGCTGGCTATGATGAGTGTGCACAGTAACATTTGTTGACCAATGTTTGATCATTTTATCTCAAACGTACGTGATAAATTTTGCCTTGAACCTCCAAGGACATTAATTTTTTTACACTATCAATTTTCAATCTGCTGCTATAATTGTGAATTTTCCATCATTGGCTATTGTATTTGACATTCTGTGTTTAAATAAAGATATTGTTATTTTTAAATATTATCATTTAATTATCCAGTAAAAATTGTTACAGCGCCACCTGTTCTTTATCTATATATTATTTCTATGTATATTATTATACTATAGTAGTATATTATCATATTAATATAATATATATATATATATATATATATATATATAATAATATATATATTATATATATAATACATATGAGCTCTTATAAAATTTTAAGCTGCCTCCCTAGCTTGGAAGCTGGCGACGCCATATATAATATTATTATATATATAAATACATATATATATATATATTATATTTATATATTAGATATATATTAATATAATATATATATTTAATATATATATATATGATACTATATATAGATATATTTATAATACTTATTATATATATATTAAATATTATTTTCTATTACTTTAACTGCTATATAATTGAATTTTAATTCTTAAGCTTGCCTTTTTATGAAATTTTCAAAAGTTATTTAACTAAATATTGATATTTATTAACTATTTCATAATTAACATAGCAACATTCTATTAAAAATTAAAATTAATTTTTTTTTTTAAGGGGACCGATGCAACTATTTTAAGTTCGTGCCCATTTCACGCCCTTAATAAATGGACATAAAAGTTCGAGAAACTTATCAGCCAATTTTGAAAGCCTAGTAAACACAGAACTGTAGATTATTTTGCTCTCTAAACGTTGTTTTTCTGGTGTTTTTCTGTGTCTGTAGTCATTCTTTCAGGATTTTCCATTCAACACCCATGTTTTTGACATTTTTTAATTCACTACCCGAATTTTTTCGAAATGACTTAAACTTGAAATATGCATAGATGGGTCCATTATCTACAAAGTCACGGAAGTACCTTTTCGATTTTTTAGTTTTGGTGCTCAGCGTTGTCCAATTTCAAAACCCACTTTTTGGGGATTAAGGATGAAAAATGTTGCCGATAATTTTTTCCTTGTTCCAGAGCTTACAGAAGAAAAACACTTTTACAGCAGAGAATGCCATTTTTCAACTTAGATAATTTTTGGTATATTTTGATTTTTTAAGATCTTGTTTTTTGGAAAACAAGGGTTAAAAAAAAAAAAATTTGATATTTTAAAAAAAAAAAAATGTCTTTTGAGTATACAAAAACATTATCTAAGTAAAAATAGATGCGCTCGTCCGACTAATACAAGCCTGAAATTTGATGTGTGATGCGGACAGGTAGAAAAAATGTCATCTATATTCATCGTTTTGGTCAAACCGTTTTGAATTTGGAGCTGAAAGATTGATATATTTAATTTTCTACTGCATCCGATAACATCAAAATTTTTAGGCTTGTATAAACGGGAGTGCAGTTCTTTTTTTACTTCGATAATTTTTTTTGTATACTAAAAGAAATTTTTTAAAAATTTCCAAAAAAATTTTTTTTTAAAATTTGTTCCAGAGAACAGTAGGGCGAGAAGCTAATGAGAAACCAAGAAATTATTTAGAAAAATGTCATCTCTCTCGATTATATATCCCCTAAAAATTTCATCCACTTCGCCTAAACAAGAAAAAAATTATTCGCAATTTTTCATTTAAAAATCCAAAAAAAAGTGGGTTTAAAAATTGGACAGCTGAGCACAAAAACTCAAAAAATCGAAAAAGTACTTTCGTGACTTTTGTAGGTAATGGTCCCATCTATGCATACCTCAGGTTAGAGGTGATTCTACAAACATTCTGGTAGTTGATGCGAAAAATGTCAAAAACATGGGTTTTGAAAAAACTGAATATTCTGAAATAATTACTACAAACGCAGAAAAACACCAAAAAACACCAAAAAACAAAAAAATCTACGGTTTGGTGTTATAGGTTCAAAAAATCGAGCTTGATACATTCCGAATTTTTGGATGTCCATTTTAGGGGGGTGAAAATTGGGCGTAGTACGACACGCCCATATTTGGCCCTGTCCTTATTTATACATATTGCTCTATAAACTTAATTAGTTTTTCCAATGTTCAGGAATTATACTATTTCTCTATGGAGTTATAATTCGCAAAATAATAGACAATATGCATCTTGATTGGGCTCCTACAGCACTCCTGTGGTTGGCTCCTAAATATTTTTTTTGTTTATTTAAGTTTTTCGTTTTTTTTTTATTATTTTGATGATTTTTTTGACATCCTGTCGAAACAAGAAATAGACTCGGATTTCGAATCCGGATTCGGAATCGAGCTCCGAATCCGAATCCGTATGGTGGAAAATGCTCGATCCGACTCCGATTCGAGTCCAGCACATTGGTATTCGAATCCGAATGTGGGATCCGTGTGTGTGGAAAAGGCTCGAATGACCCGAATCCGAATCCGAAATCCAGCACCCTTGGATTCGAATCGAATCCGAATCCGGATTCGAGAGCTGGAATCCGGATTCGAATCCGAATCGTTCGGATTCGGATTCGCCATCACTGGATATATATAGTATATATATATAATATATAATATATATATTAGTTATAGTATATATATCATCTATATATATATTATATAAAGGTATATATAATATATATATATATATATTATCATATATAATATATATATATATATACGTATATACATATTATTATATATATTATTATTTTATTTTATATTGTGTGTGTGTGTGTGTGTGTGTGTAGGTGTGTTTGTATGTGTGTGTGCGATAGCTGGGTTAATTCTGTGTTCCATAGGTGTATGAGTTGTATGCTTGAGATGTTGTCAGAGCCTGTGGCTGGTGATTATTTAAGAGACTTTATGGTGTTTTCTAAATTAGCTGTGGTTATTACTACTGTTTGTTCGTGACTGCATTTTATTTTCTTGAGGGCTTTCATTATTTTCTTATTTTGTGTGTGAGTGGGTTTACGAGTTTGTTTTGCGAGGATGTTTACATATTTTTTTGTTGTTTGTGGTTTTTGTGAGTTTGGATTTTTAGTTGTTTGCATTGTTCAGTACTTTTATTGTGTTCCACATTCTGTTGCTGTTCGTGTTTTGTAGGATTTTTTGTAAGGAAAGTTTGAAAGTTTATCGAGATGTGTGTTTTTGTTAGGTTCGTAATTTTTCTAAATGTGTTACGTTGTTTGATTAAGTTAAGGTGTTAAAGTTGGGTTGTATTTTTTGAAGTATCCCCGGGGAATATTTTAGTTTGTGGCTTTTTAAATTATTAAGATGAAGTTTTGGATAGCTTTATTTAGCGTAGAGGTATTTGTGATGTTTAAAGGATGTGTAATGCTTTCTACAGAATGAAGGAATTTTATAGTCAGGTTTTTCGTAGTTTTTATATGTATTCCCAAATGGAAGGTTTATTTTGTTAGAGTTTTGATATTTATAGATAATGAGGAGGTGGTCGGGGTTTAGTTCAGTTTGTATTGACCAATGTAGTTTTGTGTGTAGATTTGAAGAGCATAATTTCAGGTCTGAAGATGTGTGTGATTAGTTTGTTATGGTGGTGGTATTCGGGTATGATAGTTTTTGTTGTAAAGAATGTTTAGATGATTTTGGTTTAATATAAGGTGGGTTCCTCTAAGGTCTACTTCTTGGGAGTTGTACCATGTTGGATGATGGTTGTTTAAGTCCGCTTCCATTATGAGATTTGGGAGGTTTGTGATGTCGGTTAGGTTTGGCGTGTAGCTGCTGAGGCAATGTGATGAGGTGTTTTGGGGGATGTAAAGTGTCCTGAATGATCCTCGGAAGGCTCCTCCGGAAGGGGCGGAGGCGTAGATTCGCTGCAGAAATCAAGCAATTGCTTTCGGGTAGGGGGGGAGGAGGCATGGAAGCATTGAAGAGTTTCTTCCATATCTGGATTAGTCCTTTGCGATACAGCAAACAAGCATATTTTTACTCTGTGTACCTATTAGGGATGCCCGATATCTAAAAAATATCGATAAATCGATATATCGATATTTAAAAGAATATCATATCGCCTTCGATATTATCGCCAGAAAAATATCGATATTCGATATATCGATATTTCGATATTTTATAATTTGATATATTTTAATCCAATATTATTCATATATATATATATATCTGTATGATATATATATATATATATATATATATATATATAATATATATATATTATATATTAATTATATTATATATATATTATACTAATATATATATATATTTATATTATATATATATATATATATATTATATATATATATATGAATGAACTATATATATCCTCCAGATAGGCGAGATAAAACAAACGTAGCTACACTGAAAATTTTGAATACATTTTTTGGAATCAGGGGAAATTTTAGTTTATGAAAGGTACAAATATAATTAACTTAACATAAATGAAAAAAGAAAAAAAAAACATAAGGTTTTTAGGGATGTACGATGTTTTATTTTATTCACGGCAGAAATGTTGTTAACAGATTTATTTGCGTTTTTAAACAATGAGCAGTTGTTAGGTATTTCACAGTATTACGGTTTAATACTGAATATACTATAATTATATATATATATATATATATATATATAATATATATATTATAATATTATTATATTATTATATCTATATATATATATATATATATATATTAATATTTTATATATATATTTTATACAGCATTATATATATATATATATATATAAGTATAGTATAGTATATTTATATATATATATATATATATTTATGATATATATATATATATATATATATATATATATATATAGTATATATTATATTAGATATCGATCTCACGTTCGTGTGCGTTTTAAGTACTTTGTAATATATATAATATACTATTATATATATTATATATAGGATAGTACTTTAGTATTATATTATATATATATTATATATATATTATATATA
>JABUQX010016256.1:22500-42500 GCA_015478945.1 Trachelipus rathkii | reverse complement strand
AAGGATCAAGGCGGCTTCCTTTTTTCGGAAGGTTGGCATGTGGTGTTCAACCTTGAGGGAGAGTGTTAGTATTGGACATAGGAGAATGATAGTTTGAAGCGAGGGGCGGGGATATACACGAAGCACACTCCCACAAAATCGGGGAGGAAGCATCCGGTCCCCGCTTCTACGTGTAGATTTCAGGGCCGCCATGCACAGATCGAATGTAATCACAGGCAAAGGATAGGAATCCTGAGAAGGAGAGGTTCGGTGAGGAATGCAGAATGCGTCCAGGGTTGAGTTAGAGAAAATAGGATGGCCGAAGAGATTGGCCTTTTCAGTTGGAAATTACAAAGATAACATAGAGGAATAAGAGGAGGAAAGGATGATTTAAGAAGTTGTTAGAGATGTTTTTTTGCAAGAGGCCAGAGATTTGTCAGTAGGAGAACAAGGAGGTTAGCGCACTTTCAATGAAAGCCCGCTTTGCTGGTCGAAGAGTATACCTGCACGATTTCTAGGAAAGCAAATATGGAGAGTGATAGAGAGAGAATTTTTCACTCCCGATACGCACTGTCTCTAGCCTGAATGGCAGAAAAGCACGATCGAACATGGATTACTGAGGAGAGAAGATTTAAGTCGAAGACGGATGACTTGCTCTAGCTCAACGTTAAGCTCTTTACGCTTATGGCAGAAGTCGAAGCGTCACAGAGACAAGCAGTCATTCCAATATAGTGTAGCGTAGAAGCAACGATGCCCCCCAATCGCCGATAAAGTGCAGAAAAAACGAGTAGGGAGGTGGAGCTGTTGGAGAGGAAGTATTAAAATTAAAAGATATAGGTTTGTGGTCAGATTTACCGATAGGCGCGAAAGTGGTGTATTTAAGAGAAGAAGACTAGTGGTGAACATAGGTCAGTGTGTTCAAGAATTGGTTATGGCGACGATCGGAATGTGTGTGGGTTCTTTAATTTAGTTGCTCCAGATCGTTGAGAATGCGAACGATTCGGCCCTCTCCCCATAATCGGTATGAGAGGATTCCTTAATCCATTTCAGTGTTAGTCAGTGAAATCTCCTAGTAATAGATTGCTGACTCCAGTATTTGGATGAGAAGAATATTACAGGTCTGGGTGAGATGGTAATGTCGAAGGGTCATCCAAATAGGCGTGAAGGTCTGTTCTGTTTAGGAGAATCTGTTGCGAAGACAAGATATTGGTAGTAGAAGGAAGAAGATTTTAACCAAAGAATATCGAAGTTAGGAGATTCAGATTCACGGACGTGTTTACGAGGAGTGGTTTATTTTAAATAGGCACATACTCCACTCATAACAAATAATTATGAAATAAAGTTATAGTTGGATATATTTAACGAGTTAGAGAGGATGAATTCTTAGCATCTGGGTCTCAGACTAAAGCAAAATTGGGATGACAGTTAGAGGAGGTTGTATTCCGATGCAAAGTTAGAGTGCAAGCCACGGATGTTTGGTGAAGTCAAATGAAAGCCCGCGCTGCGATCGCGCCCATCAATACCAGCACATCACAGTCACATACACAAAAAGAGCAACAGACAGAAACAAACAGACCAAAACCAAAGAAGTGAGGAAAAAAGTTATTCGTAGCTAAACCTAAATTTAAAACTGGAAATTTAAAAAAAAAATTAAAACCTATATTTAAGTAAATATCTAAATATGAATAATCCAGAAAGTTAAAAACACTCACCTCTCATATGTAACAAAATTGAATCAAAAAAAAAAAAAAAAAAAAAATAAAAAAAAAAAAAGAAAAAAAATACATTGATTAGTTAAAGTGGAAAGCTAAAACTGTAATAAATATATACGGATATTTCAAATACTGAACGCAAAAACTAGTTAAAAGAAGTGAATGGAAAAAAAAAAAAAAAAAAAACCTAAACTAGTATAGTAATAAGTTTTTGCTTTTTCAGACTGCGCATCTAAAAATAACTATAAGTATCTAAATAATAAAAAGCTTGCAATTACAAAAATTAAAACGGATAATATATTTTATAAGGTTAGCATCAGATTCTTTCGATATTAAACATATATAGTTAAAACAGTTAAAACAGGGCATCAATTAATATACAATCACTTATTAAAAAAAAAAATAACCAAAAGAAATAACAAAACAAATACATATATAATACAATTTATACACATTTTTAAATTTCTATCTATGACTAATATATATTATCGATATTATATGTATATATATATATATATATAATATATATATATCACATTGTTATATATTATCTAAATATATATAATATTATAATATTATATATATATATATATATATTATACGTATTATCCAAATAGGTTCCGTTTTGGTTCCGTTTTAATATATTTTTTTTTTTAGGATTGTTACGATATAATTTTTTACTAAGTGCGAAAGCATTGCTACATATAAAAAATAGACCTACAAATTTCATATTTAGAATTTTGGTCTATGGATGTAATTATCAATTATGGCGACACTTACGTTTTTAATTCATTTTATTTAATGAAACTTTTTTAAAGTTTTTAATATTGTAATGAAAGAAGACTTAAAAGTTTTAAAAATGAACAGAAAAAGTAAGAACTATCCAAATAGGTTCTGCTATATATGTGGTATGGTAACACTCCCTCAGCAACAGTCAAATATCACAAGGTTTGTAAAATCATCGTATTATGCCTATTTTGGAATAAAATTGGGCGATCAAGACAAAAGTTTGGATACTAAATCAGTAAATAAATCATTATATATATATATATTTATAGTGACATATATTATATTACTATATATATTATATTATATATATATATAGTATATATATATATATACTTATTATATATATTATATATATATATATATATATATATATATATATTATATATATATATATAGATCATGACACGCCCTTTTTTTCCCCAGACTGAGGGTAAGGTGCGTATCATGGAAACCGAAAAGTAGTAAAAGAATATAATTGCAGTCGAAAGAATCCCAGCATTACCGCCTTTATTCTTAAGTTGAGAACTCGTCGTATCAGAAAAATAACCTAAGGGTTTCGGGGACCAATGGATCTCATTATGAGAATTCGTAAGTGGTATTTTATCATGACCTGGGCCGAGGTGGGCCATAACCATACTCTTAAACACCCTCCATTCACTCCTACTATGCCTTTATTCTAGGATTACAACTCACATTCTCTCTTCAGGCTTCTTTACTTACCCAATCCCTTTTTCTTCGGTCAACAGCAAGGGTCAATTCAGAAACCTTACCATCTAATATCTGCTTACGACCGACTCATCCATTCTTTCCATGAAAAAACTCATTTTCATTTAGTTTCCATTTAATCCTTTTTCACACCAACAACTCAAGTTCGTTAACGTCTTTATAATTCTTTCACAATAACACCTAAGTTACCTCTAACCATGTATTTTAGCTCTATACCTTTTATTGACATAGTTTTCACTATAGCATTAAAATAGGCAACACATACTCGTGTAATGACCTAGCTTTCAGAATGTCAGCTTTTACAATCCCAAGGATTTAATTGCACAGCCACCTTGCTACCATGTCACCTTTACTAGACATCTCTGCATATCCGTTAACCTTTATTCATCCAATATAGCTATATCCTAAATATTTAAACTTTATCACTTGTTCCAGTTGATCACCATCCATATAACTTCACACCGAGGATGTCCTCCAACCATACCTTACTCTTATCTACGTTATTTTAAAACCTGCTTTTACCACTCTGTCAAATTCCTACCAATCCTCTAAACTTCCTTCAGTTTGCCAAAAACCAAATCATCGTATGATGGATAGGTAGGGCAACTCCTGTCTGCTTTCTCCTGATCAGACCCTCCTTCACCCGATTAATTATTTTCATAACCAATGAAGTGGAAAATTGAATAACCAGAAGACAAACATCCTGCCTTACTCTGCTTTTAATATTAACAAATCCTTTCACTCATTATTCTGTACGCACACTTCAACTATCGTCATACATTTCTGATTTCATTCAGAGCATACACCAACAACAAACATCACTAACATGTCATAGAGCTTCCTATTAATCCTATCATCTGCCTGTTGCGACGTTTAAAATCATTTTCTCTTTTTCTCTGTCATTTCTTCAATCATTTGTTTTAATGTAAAATTTGATCTACAAGTCCTTCTACCACTTCTAAAAGCACCTTTCTTAGCATCAGTCTCTCATAACTTCCCACAACCTGTAAACTAATTCCATATAATTCCTAAGAATACCCTTATCCTCTTACCTTATTAGGGTATATTACTGCTCTCCCACAATAATTCAAAACTTCACCCTCTATAAACGCATTGTTACATAACTTCCAAATCCACTTAACAACCATTAGTCTCGTCGTTCGTGATCATTTCACCAGAAATTTCATCTATGCCATTACGATTTACATTTTTTCAACTTTCTCACTCTATCCATTACGTCCTCTCAATGCCTCATCCCCAAATATCTATTCCTTCTTGACTATGAAACCTAACAATTCATTATACCTCTTCAGTACTGCCAATGTTATTCAGAATTTTGAAGTCTTTCACAGTTAAATAGTATATATATATATAGATATATATTATATATTATATATATTATTTATATATTTATATATTTTAGTATATATATTAATATTATATAATATATATATATATATATTATTATATATATATATATTATATATAATATATTATTATATTATATATAATATATAGTTATATATATATATATATATATATATTTATATATAGATATATTATATATATATATATTATATATATATATATATATATATATTATGAGAAATGGACGTCCTCGAGATACTGTTCCACCACAACAGCTCACACCCAGAGATCCATAAGAAAGAATACGTGAAAACTATTTCTAATATTTGTTAGGTCCGAGATAGCGTAGAAGGAGATGTACTGTGTCTCCATTTGTCAGGAAGAGGACATTTTGATAGTAGGGAGGGAGCATTATAAATTTAATATTTATATCTTGAGGAAGGGACAATTCCCAGAGCGTCTTAGTGTAAACTTATATAAACTAACACACATTCCAAAAAACAATTCGTATAAATTATGCAATGTTTAATAAATTAAGTAAATAAAACATAAGCATAAGGAGACTTCACACCCTAAGTAATGTTTAGTCAATTATTATAATGTAATTTGTAACTTAATATATATTATATATCTATATACTATATATATATATATATATATATATATATTTATATTATATATATATATATATATATATTATAATATATATATATATATATTATATATATATATATAATATATAATATATTTTTCTTTACTTACTTGCCTTTATATAGTTTATCTTTTCTAAAATAGTATAAAATTTAAATTTTTATATTTATCTGGCAACAGTCAATTTTTTTCAAGAAGTGTCGCGTAAAAAGTACCTTTAACATATATATATATGATATATATATTATATATTATATTATATATATATATATATATATATTATATATTATATATAGTTATAGTCTATATATATTATATATATATTATATATATTATATATAATATGTTTAATATAATTATATATATATATATATATTATATGATATTAGTATATATAATATAATATATATATATATATATATAGTATATTATATATATATATGATATTATATATATATATATATAAAAGCGTGGGCATTAACGCGTTAAAGCGTCAATCATGATTAACGTCGTTAATTTTTTCGTTAACTTTACGCTTTCGTTAATTCCGAAAAGAAGTAGAACTATTAGCGAGTTACACTTTTGTGAATTAAGTTAACGAGTTATAAATTTTACTGCCCGTTAACCGTTAACTTAATTTATGAGTTTATAAATATTTTCTATCATGATCTTAATTGTAATTAGAATTTCGATTTCGATAAAGATGACTTTTTTTTTTTTCAAATTTCCAAGGGGAGATCCAATTACTTTTTGCCCTCTAAAATGTCGTTTTAGAGTATTTTTCTGTGTCTAGTCATTATTTTTTAGAATTTTCATTTTTCAAACCATATTTTGACATTTGTGCATATAATTCTAGATTTTTTTAAATGACTTCAACCTGAATAATGCATGAGGGTCATTACTACAATGCACGAGTATTTTCGTTTTTTGAGTTTTGTGTTTGCTTGTCTATTTCAAACAACTCTTTTTTAATTTTACCTGAAAATTGCGACTATTTTTTTTTTCTGTTCTTGCGAAATGATGAATTTTCAGGGAGTATGTAATGGGGAAGTGCAGCATTTTGTAGCTTGGAAAATTTTTTTGTATAAGCATGTAGTTTTGATTTGTTCTTGAAACAAATAAAAAAAAAAAATGTTGTTGAATTTTTTTTTAAAAATTTTCTTTTGAGGATACAAAATATTTATCTAGTAAAGAAGATGCTCTGCTTGACTCTAACAGCCTGAAACTTTGATCGTTGATTCGGATGATAAGAATAAGAATATATCATTTTTTACTTTCAAAATTCGTTGAGTTGAAAAAAGTGAAATATTGAGGATTTTTTTCAATTCGATCAACATCAAATTTACAGAGCTTGTACAATCGGACTAGATGATTTTTTATTAGATAAATTTTTGTTGTATACTACCGGTATTTTTCAAATTTAAGAAAATATATTTTTTTTGAAAATTGTTCCAAGACAAATCAAAAATTAAAGTGGCATATACAAAGAAATTATCTAGATGAAGAATGTGTATCTCCTCCGACTACAAATATACTCCTGTATATACTCTATGAGTTAAGGTGAAAATACTGTTCATTTTGCAATTTAAAAAAAAAAGTGTGTTTTTGAATTGGACAACGCTGAGTACAAAACTCAAAAAACCGAAAATGTTCTATGTGCATATTGTAGTAATGAACACCTCTATAGTATAATTTCAAGTTTTGAAGTCATTTCGAAAAATTCTGGAAGTTTGATACGAAATTGTCAAAAACATGGGTTTTGAAAAAATTGAAATTTCTGAAAGGAATGATATAGACAGAAAAATCGCTCTTGAATAACGACGTTTCAGAGGCAAAAGCTAATTTTGTGTTTATAGGGTAAAATGTACAGAAAATTACGAAATTTTATGTCGATTTTCTAAGGGGAGGCGAAATTGGCTTCAGCGTGAACGAATATTGGATTTCTCCTAAAAGCCTCTCTACAAGGGTCAAAAAATGTTTATTCATACACGTAATTATTCCGTTTACGTAATGTTTAACCATGTTTTTTTGCTTATGCTGTATTCTCAATTTTTATTGGTTTCGCTGAAGAAAAAAGATAGTGTGTTGCCCGTTCCATGAGTCATTTACTTTTTCGTTTGTTATGAACTTGCTCTTCGTGACTAGTGAAATATAAGAAGTAGACTAATAAGCGTTTTAATTTATAAAAAATATGCATATTTGTTTTAAACTAAGTTGGTATATCTATTATTTTTCTAATAATATTGTTAGGGATATTATTATGTATTATTATTATTATTATTATTATTATTATTTTATTATTATTATTATTATTTTATTATTATTATTTATTTATTTATTATATTATTAATTATATTATTTAATGCATCTTTATGAATATTTGTGAAATTTATGAAAAATTATTATGTTTCTATTAGAAGACGGTTATCGTTAATAATCTAATGTAATTGTTTAAAATTGAATTATTTCAATTTTTAAAATTATCTTATTTATTAGGTAATCTTTGCTTCCCTTGCTTCTATGGACCGCACACCTTTAATATATATATATATATATATATATATATATATATATATATATATAAGTATGGATTGTTTATTATATATATATAATATATATATTATATATAATTATAATATATATAGATATATATATATATATATATTATATATATAATTATATATAATATATATTTATAGGTATATATTATGTTTATTATATATTAATATATTTATTATAACCTTTAAGATGATTTCTTATATAATATATTTATATATATTATATATATATAATAATAATATATATATATAATATATATTCTATATTATATATATATACTATACATTATATATATAAGATATATATAGATATATATATGTTTAATATTATATATAAATAATTATATTATATATATATATAATACTATGTATCTATATATATAATATTATATATATATTATATAACTGAAATTTCTTTTTTACAGTTTGTACATCCAGCTCGGGACAGAGCCCTAATCAGGAGGGGTGTGGCTCAGTTTTTAAGTCTGAGCAAGATGGAGCCAAGAAGAGAAATAGCTCACACTCACACGACCAACCAGTGACGAACCTGGGTCTCTCGCTTGTTGAGGAGAGTGCTCTACCAGGCTGGCTTAACGGACGGTTTTGGTTTGATCCAATTCTTCTTGAGTATACGAGCCGAACTCTTGCCGAATGACATCTTGTTAATAGGTAAATATAATAATCCAGATATGTTGGTAAATATTTTAGCAAAACATAAATTATTATAAAATTCCTCCTTTTAAATTTTTCTTGCTCATCGTTTTAAAATAATTTTATTTTGCTTAAATTTTATAAAATTTGTAATTTTAAGAAATTTGCACGAATACTAATTTGCATTTTCCCATCGAATCACTGATTCTATAAGAAACTCATTCCTTCCCGCATTCAACTTTCAATCCTCGTTGCAGCCTTGGTTTGCTGGTTCTTTCTAAATTCTTTCTCGAATCTTTCTCTTCTTTTTCCACTCTCTTTTTCAATGCGTCCGCTCCGACGAGTCGTCATATTAATTATATATATTATTATAATATATTATATTATATTATCTAATATTTATTATATATATATATATTATTATAATATATATTTATAAATATTATATATATATATATATAGTATAATATATATGAAATTTAATTCTTTACTTTGCTGTTTTCCTTTTATGCAAAAGTCCTTAAAAATTGGGACAAATTTCCTATATTACAACAATAGTAGCTCCTATTTAATTGTTAAGAGGCGGAATATAAAAATGTATAAAGAAGATGGATGTGGATGCGAATGTCACTATTTTTATTTATATATATATATATTACTATATATATATACTATGATATATATATATTATATATATATATATAATATATATTATAATTATATATATATATATATATATATACTATATATATATATATATATATATATTATATATATGTATATATATATATATATATATATTTATATAGTATATATATATGATATATATATATTAATTATATATAGTATAATATATATATATAGATATACTATATATATATATATAATATAATATTCTATTATATATATATATATTATTATTTTGTTCCATTATTTAACTGGAATACGTTATAAACAAAATTCTATATAAGTATATATATATATATTAATTATATATATATACTATAATAATATATTAATATATATATATAAAGATAGATTATCATATAATAATATAAATATATATAATATTCTATATTTAAATTCTAATTATACATTTTAATCTTATATAATCTATTAATATATATAATATTATATATATATAATATTATATTATATTTATATATAATATTATATATATATATATAAGTATATAATTATATATAAGTATAATATTATATATTATATATATATAATATAATATAGATATATATATTATATTAACTATATAGAATTGGAAATTTTAATATACGTCTAATGGCAGTCCTTATTAAAAATTCGAGTTGAATTGCATACTTACAATCATGATAAAAGATAACCTTCGTATAGAAGTTTTGAATTTTAAATTTGAACAATATATGATATAATATATATTATATAGATTTTAAATATATATATATTATATATATATATATATATATAATATATATATATATATATATATATATATATATTATATATATATTATATACTATTATTATTTATAATATATCTATAATATATATATATAATTTCTGGTCAAGAGTAAACTGTGTAGTCGAGAGACAACTAGCGGTCTGCTCAACACATGGTTGCTAGAGAATAATGAACGAAACTACATTAAAGCTCTATGAAAAATCAGTAGAAGCAATGGATGTTTACAATTATGACACTTCGGGGAAAAAAACGAATAAAATTAAATTTGCATTAAGGTCGAAGAGTCCCCACCACAGAGAAATAAAACCAGAGAAATCTTGGCACAAAATTTGAGTCATGTAGTTAAAACCAATTAAAGGCATTAACGAGGTAACCAAACGATCAACACGATATATTTTTTGACGAAGAAGAGATACTATCTTAGGAAATACCGATACGGGACTAGGTAATTGAAGGAAAGTTCTATTTTTTTCAAAAGAGTCTAACTAACCATTGATATTGATAAGGATGAAGATATTATTAGTTAGTCCAAGTGAACATTAAAAATATTACACTGGCCGACAAAGATTTTGCGGCAAAACATTTGAAGGTCAATTTATAGATAACTTGTTGCCCTGATTCCGAATATGAACTCCGTTTTCCCTAGAAGATTGATCTAGTTTGTATAAGCAGGGTGATCACAAAATTACTATACATAATTTATGTTAGGTGTTGTAATTCACAATAAAAAACAGAAAGATATATATATTGCAATTTTAATGAGAAAGTAAATAAAATGCTAATAGGTCAACAATTCATTCAATACAATGAAATCACAATTAAATGCATTACAAATCCGTGTCTATAATGATTGTCTTGTAGTGTAGATGTGGACATAACGTTGGAAGGCTCAAACAATAAGTCTGCCATCATGTTGTGTAATCCATCTACATTGCATCTTTCTTCATCCTGATACGTTGATGGAACGCTCTCCATTGGTTCTCCATAACTAACTCCGTAGAATTATCGGAAACACGATCTATGTGAATGTAGAAAGTGAAATTTTATGCTCATATTAGCATTCAATTTTTTTAAGTCTGAAAGCATTTTCTGTACGAGTTCTAAATAGTTGGCAGATTTATGGTTGCCCAAAACAGTTCTGAACAACCAAGACAAAACTTTTACAGGCAGATGCTTAATATCAGTCAATGGAGTTTATGAAATTGTATACTGATGATTTGGGCGATTTGAGGCCGCTACAGATTGCAGCTTTTGAGTTTCTTTATCTCAACCAAGGAAAAATAGTGCAAATATATTTGAAACATTCACCATCTTTGTCTAGGGCCCTAACAAATTGCTTATAGTCCTAGTTTGATGTGGAGTGGTGTGAAAATAATTTTGCCTGTAACCAGTGGTTCGTAATGATATTTGATGCACTACAGTCATATTTTCCTAGGCAGGCATACGATTTTTTCCAGTGGTCTTCTTTTAGCCCAATATCCCAAGCATATGAACAAGGACTTAGTAATCGCTTTGCTGCCAAGTAAGGATTTTGACATCTCCAAATACACGCATATAGACACTGTGTTATTATATCTAAATCTCTGCAAGATCCATTCTTATATTTTATATTCTACTTTCGTTTTGTTGAGTGAACTATTGGAATCGATGCATAAATATTGCCATTGTTCAATAAAACACACTTAAAGCTTCTCGTTGAACTATCATAAACTCCAATCTTCTGGTCGGTATTTAGGTAACCCATTTGGAGTAGGAAGTATGATGTTTCCTACAGTATACAGGTCTTCATCTTCATGAAATATGGAAGAAGTAAAGAAGATTATTATCTATAGACACCTTGAGAAGTTCTTTTTCTTAGTCTAGATGCAAAAGCTCAGAATCTTGCTTGGAGACTTAACTCTCGTACTAATTCATTGATCTCTTCTGGAGACTGTTTGCTGTGTAGAAGTACTGTTCTTCATATTCAAATATAGTGTGCACAGCAAATCCTGAAGACTATTTCATTCATCAACAATGCTAGGTCTGGAGTGTCAGAGAATGGATGGGGACATCGTCGGGTGGTGGTCAGTCGCCTTGCTGATTCAAATCGGATCTCACCACAAATTTAACGTTTCTTGAACGATTGATTACTTTCACTTAATCATAATAAATAAAGACACTGTGATAGATTCTTTTGCCTCCCGGATCCATAAGGCACTTAACATTTTTTCGTCATTTTTCATGACGTACGATTTTTTTCGACAAACGTTTTACAGACCATAAATGAGAGGCAAGCTCAACGATTATCTTGGTTCCAGTTTCATTCCAGATATGCAGATATGATGCTGTTCACAAAGTTTAGTAAATATATTCTTCTATCGGTTCCTGGCATATTCACCAAGATGTAGCATAATTAATAGAGTGTTATCAAATGGTTTCGTGAAGTATCATAGTGTTTTGAAATAGAAGAAAATAAAGTATATATTAACACCTCGGTAAGCCATTAAGAATAAAATTATATACGATACATCACATTAAAAGATATCTTGAATAGTATACAGTCCGGACACATTTGTATCTCAAAGACATAGAGCATATAGAGATATATAGAATCAGCACACCGATATACTTATAATTCGATAAATATCTTGGAGGCAAAAAAATTTTTTTTTGTTGGCCAGTTTTATTATTATTATTAATAGTGATAGTGGCAGTGATGGTAATGATATTAATATTAATAATAACATCCCCGTGAATAGAGCTTCCCGTAAGTGGTGAATGACATTTGTATATTATTATATCTATATATATATATATATATTATATAATTAATATATTATATTATTACTATTAATATATATATATATTATATATATATTATTATATATTATATATATAAAAATCACACAATAACAAGATTATTGTAGTATATATATATATATACCTAATATATAATAATATAACTATATATATAATATAATATACTATATATAATTATATATATATAAAGTATATAATATAAATATATATTATACTATAATATAATATATCCTTAGTAAATATATATATATATATATAATATAGTTATATATATATATATAATATATAATATATATATAATATATATATATCTATATATATATATTTAAATATAGTAATCTATATATAGTATATTATAGTATATATATATATAAATATATTATATTATAGTATATATATAAATATATATATCATATTATATAATTAATATACATATATATTATTTCCACAATATTATATATAATATAAATATACCGTATTTTACCTAACCTGCCTTCATCCAGATTGGGTAGTGTGCGTGCATGCACGGAAACAGAAAAGTAGTAGAAGAACATGACGCATGTCGAAAAGAAACCACCCATACCGCCCCCTCTATATCCTTAGGTGAGAACTAGTCTCAGTGAGAGAAATTCACCCACGAGCTTCATGAGAATGCGATGGACCTTACTGTAGTAATTTTTTTGCAATGTGGAGGTTCATCGCCTGCTCAAAAGACCCCTCGACAAAATCCGTACAATATAATACATCCTGCCCGCCTTCTTTCGAATATAATAATATAAGACATTCCTTTACTGACTTAATCCACTTTTTCTTCCGTCCATTATGAGTTGAAACGTAGGGCCAGAATTTTAAAATCAAACGCATAGACACTATTAAAGAGAGAGATATAGATATATGGCAGTCCTTTTTAATGTTCCGATGTATTGGAATTAGAGAGAATTAAGGTCGTTTTTCTGAAGATTGTTGATCCATGTAGGCATTGTGAGAGATTTTGAATATGAGAAAGCGGATACCCATTTCTTTTTGTAAATGCGTTCAAAGTTCTGTAATCACCACAAGGCCTCCAAATACCTGAGGTTTTCTTTCGCACCAGATGGAGTGGGGAAGAAAAAGAAGACCTCGAAGGTCAGGTGATTCCATTCTTCAAGAGAGTGTCGAATTTTGCTTTTACTGCTTTTACTGAGAGGCCTTGCTGACTCTGGAAGAGAATCACCAGTCTGTAGGTAGTGAACAGGTCCTTTTGGATAAAATTTGATGTTTATCAAGTCGATAGATGATGTTAACAGTGGATACTCCTGAAGTAAAGATGAAATATTAGAGTCTCCAATGTTAGCAATGATTTGTAATGAAGAAACTTCATCAAAATAGACTTGAAAAGGTGCCAGAAGAGGCGTACTTGGGTCTTGTAGAGTTTTCTTCCTATAATCGATAATTAAGTTGTAATGGTGTAAAAATCCATACCCAAGATTGGCATTGAGATATCAGCTACTATGAAAGTCCAATTAAATTTTCGACGAAGTTTCTTGATCGTTATATATGTCGCTATTTCAAAATGATATATGATAGGTGAGCTATTGTCTGCAGAACAATTAACATTAATTACAAATAGAGACATGTAAACTACCATCGAAAAAGTAATGGATACTCCCGTGTCTATGAGGAAGAGAGTATCTGCTCCAAATACTGTGATATTGATAGTAAGTTACGAACTGATTACAGCGAAGAAATCAGCTCGCTCTTCTAGTTTTTCCGTTGGTATTGGGAAGATGATCTAGAAGAGTGACGAGACGAGGGTTGTACCTGAACATTAGATTTGTCGGATCTCTTGCACCACGGCCTACATTTTCTTGCCTATTGGGCGAGGTAAATGAGGGCACGGCAAGCGTAGGGTCTTTCATTTTGACTATATGGACGCAGTCACACACGTGTTCCTGTAGCCGATGTTGTCGTTATTTCTGCTGCTGCTGATGTAGCAGCTTGTGTATTCGTCACTGTGATCACAGCCATGACAGGAGAGGACGATAAAAAAAACAACTAGATCATTTGCTAGTTCACCAAGCTGTTCAAAGGTAAGTTCTGTCTGCGAAGCCATAGTTGATAGAATTTTGATTGGCAGAGTCTTCAAGAGCTCTATCTGAATGATGTCTTCTCCAGTTTTTAATCTGGCACCATAAAGAAGCATTTCTCGTAGGAAGGATTGCCACTGTGGGCTTGTTTGGACATAAAGCCACTGAATAATTCCGTCTTACTTTTCTCGTAGATGGTAACAACTGCTTTCTTCAGGGGAGTATAAGTTTCACCGTCGAATTCTGCAGAGGAAATACGGTCGACGACATTTATGGGCAGCCTAGGAAAGAGCGTGAAAGTAATTCATCTCCTCCGATATTATTTTTCCAAGGTCAAATTGTGCCTCTAAGACTATGACCCAGGTTAGAACTGAAGTCTCAGAAAACACTGGAGATTTTTCACCTTGATTCCGGCGATAATTTCTTCTATCTGATCTTCGGGAGAAGGCTGATGGATCTCGTTGTCAGTAGACATCTTGAGAAAGTGATCGACTTCTGCCCGAGTCTTCACTCTTCAGATAGTGTTCTTCTTCTTGAGTCTTGGAAGGATACTCTTTGACTTGAGTCATCAATTATGAAGTGACAGGAGTGTTGGGAGTTATCTCTTTACTTGTTCCTCCAGTGCACAAGAAAGTTGGCAAACTTCTTTTGAAGTCACACGTAACGACCTCCATTTTATGTTGAGACCTAAATATAAACAGGTACTAGTTTATTGCAGCTTTCTCTGTCGGAAGCCGATTTTTTTCGCTTACAAAAGCTTTGTTTGACTCTAGTTCCTCGAGCCTAATAAACCAGCAACATAAATCGTTATAACCCTCTTTTTAACATCTTTATAATGTGAGAGTTAAACAGCTATTTCTTTTTTGGCTAATTTTTATAAAGCCCACATGTTTATATATATATATAATATATATATATATATATATATATATATATATATATATATATATATATATATATATATATATATATATATATATATATATATATATATATATATGAGTCGCTGACCTAAAGTTAAATGCGTTATCTTTTAACATTTATTAACTTTTCTCGATGCTTTTAGCTCGAGTCAAGTGACACCTGAGGAGAGAGAGAGAGAGAGAGAGAGAGAGAGAGAGAGAGAGAGAGAGAGAGAGAGAGAGAGAGAGAGAGAGAGAGAGGAGAGAAGCGGAAAGGATCAGAGAATGTTTCTTCGATGCATAATAAACCAAAACTATATACAATTTAACTAATAATTTTGGTAAAAAAAACTTACATCCAAACAAAATAAATATTATATAATCATATACTACAAATTAATGACATTTTTAATATAAATTATAAATATGAACTTTATTTTAGGTTTTATGAAATGATGAATGTATTTTTTCGTTTAAAAGAGTTTTGGAATATTTTTAATTTCCCACTTTCTATAACGTTTTTAAGCTCAATTTCAGCATTGTAAAACGCTTTAAAAAATACTGTAATAATTCATTATTTTAAATAATATATAACTTTAACATTTTTTTTGACAATACTATATATAATATATATATTATATATATATATTATTATATTATATATATAAAAATTATATATATATATATAATATATATATATATATATATATATATTATATTAATATATTAATATATATATATATATAGTATATATATATATATAATATATATATATATATATAGGTCAGCAATCCCGAAAAGTTCAGGCATGTAACTAGAAAACTATAACAGCTACACGAAATTAAATATCATTTTATAAATCAGGAGACATTTTTACCGCAGAAATTAAAAAAAAAATAAAAAAAATAACGCTTTTTAAAAAATTAAAATTGTTAAAAATCTTGAAAATATTAGTTTTTTGACAATTCGATGATGCCGCTCACTACGACTGATGACGGAAAGTTGCCAAATGTTGAATTTTTTTTTTTTTTTAAAAACGGACAAAATACCACTGGGGAAAAAAAGAACGATAGATCGAGTCGGGGTTTTCTCGGCCTACCGGGGGACGACGGGGGGGACTTCGTCCCCCCTTTGTCCCTCCGGCGGCTCGAACCCCTAAGAAGGATATAAAAAGAAAAAAAAATATATTTTTCTCAAATTAATATTTATAAAGCGACATTTGGCAACTTTTTCTCTCGAGACTGCAGCTTTCAAGGTCTTTCAAGTCAATCAGAGCCTGCACTTTTTACTAATATTAATATGGAGTTATTAATAAATATTAGAATAAATTAATTTTTTTTTTTAATTTCTGCGGTAAAAATGTCTCCTGATTAATAAAATGATATTTATTTTCGTGTATATGTTATAGTTTTCTAGTTACATGCCTGAACTTTTCGGGATGCTTATATATATATATCTATATAATATAATATATATATATATATAATATATATTATATATTATATATATATATATATATATATATATATATATATATATAAAAAAAAAAAAAATATATATAATTAAAATTATAAATATAATATATAATATATGCCAGCGTCTGTTATAGCCGTCAATATTGTATCTTAAAAACTAATTAATTGCTCAGTTAAAAACGATCACATTCTGGAATGCTGGTCACAGTTTTGCCCTGGAAATGTAAAAAAAAAATATATATATATATATATATATATCTCAAAAACTACAATAGCTACAGCGAAAAGGAATACATTTTTGGAATCCTGGTAAAATTTTACATAGGAAAATGTAAAAAAAAAAAAAAAAAAATATTGTTAATAATTATAAAAATGATTAGAAAGCCTATTAGAGACCTTTTATTGGTTACTCGTAAATAAATAGACTTTCTATAAATTTTGCTTTTTTTCGGCACACTAGGGGGCTCGAGCGACGGGGAACATAGGGGGGGAACGTTTTCCAACCCCGTAGGGGAGGGGCGGAGGAACCCCCGCGACACCAACAAAGAGCGGGGGTTCCGGAGACCCTCCCCGAGGGGGGGGGGAATTAGTCCTACCCCGTAGTTCCCCGGAAGGCCGAGAGACCCCGACTCCTGCCATCGGTGCGGTATACCCTTGGGGTATTCTTTATAAAAAAAAAAAAAGCAAAATTTAATAGAAAGTCTATTTATTTTAACGAGTAACCAATAAAAGGTCTCTAAATAGGCTCTCTAATCATATTACTATAATTATTAACAATAATTTTTTTTATTTTTTTATTTTTTTTTACTTTTCTTTATATTTGAAATTTTACCAGGATTCCAAAAATTACTCCTTTTCGCTGTAGCTATTGTAGTTTTTTTGAGATATAATTTTTTTTAAATTTTTACATTCTTTTTTTTTTTTTTTTTTTTTTTTTTTTTTACATTTCCCAGGGCAACATACTAAAATTGGCCCAGCATTCCAGCAATGTATTCCGTTTTACTGTAGGCATTAATAGTTTTTTAAGATTCATATGACGGCTATATACAGACGCTGACCTATTATATAATATATAATAATTATATTATATATATATATATATATATTATATATATATATATATTATTATATATATAATATATTATATATATATATATATATATATATATATATATTATATAATATATATATATATATATTATATATATATATATATATATATATATTATATATGTATAGGTATTATATATATAATATATATTATATATTATATGATATATTATATATATAAATATATATATATATATATATATATATATATATATATATATATATATATATATATATATATTAATATATATATTATATATATATATATATATATATATATATATATATATATATATATATATGGTCAGCGTTCAGATTGTCCGTCATATGTATCTTAAAAAATTATTAATGATACAGTAAAAGGGAAAACATTACTGGAATGCTTGATCCAATTATTGTTCTAAAAATTGTAAAAAAAAATAAATAAAAAAATAATAAAAAAAAATATCTCAAAAACTACAATAGCTACAACGCGAAAAAGAATACCATTTTTTGGAATCCTGGTAAAATTTCACATAGGAAAATGTAAAAAAAATAAAAAATAAAAAAAATTATTGTTAATAATTATAGTAATATGATTAGAAGGCCTATTTAGAGACCTTTTATTGGTTTCTCGTTAAAATAAATAGATTTTCTATTAAATTTTGCTTTTTTTTTTACTAAAGAATACCCAAGGGTATACCGCACCGATGGCAGGAGTCGGGGTCTCTCGGCCTTCCGGGGAACTACGGGGTAGGACTAATTCCCCCCTCCGGGAGGGTCTCCGGGAACCCCCGCTCTTTGGTTTTGGGTGTCGGGGGGTTTCCTCCGCCCCTCCCCTACAGGGTAATGGAAAACGTCCCCCCCCTGTGTTCCCCGTCGGCTCGAGCCCCTACATTGCGTGTAATACCTTTACAAATAATATATATAGAAACTATGTCCCCCGCCGGCTCCAGCTCCCCCCCCCCCTAAAAAAATAGCCAATTTTTCTTTATTTTTTTTTTTTTTTTACATTTTCCTATGTGAAATTTTACCAGGATTCCAAAAATGTATTCCTTTTCGCTGTAGTTATTGTAGTTTTTGATATATATATATATATATATATATATAATATATATATAGTATATATATATATTATATATATATATATGTATATTTTTGATATATATATAGTATATATATATATATATATATATATATATATTTACATTTTCAGCACTAAAATTGGACCAGCATTCCAGCAATGAATTCCGTTTTACTGTAGCAATAAAAGTTTTTAAGATACATATGACGGACAATCGAAACGCTGGCCTATATATATATAGGCTGGTCTTCTAAGTTGGTGCTTCTTTAACAGAAGCAAGCACCCTAATATAAGAGGTGGTAAAATTAGAAATCCATATTTGAAGTGTAGTATTTATTCAACATAAGTAAAATATGAAATAAGTATAAAAGTAATAAAAGTTCCTTCTGTGAGATACTCTTCGCAGGCGAGCCGTAGCCCTTCCGTGAAATTTCCCGCTCTTGCCGAGAGCGTTTTAAGTTTGGAGGATTTCTGGGAGAGAGTATCTTGATTCTTCTTGTTAATTTATTCTGACTCTGTATCTGACTGAAGAGTAATCTCAAAATGACGGGTTTATATAAGTAATTTCATTTGACATATGGCTAAAAATTTTGCCTCGCGCAAAATCTTAGCAATAAGTGACGAACATAAATTAAATGTTTACAAAGTTATAAATGGAGTTGCTACATTATTCCTGCGCTAACCACGAGTGAGAAA